>JABASF010001451.1:0-22079 GCA_019776145.1 Harlomillsia oculata | reverse complement strand
CTTCAGATTCTGCCTCGCCTATTCTAATTTTACAGAACATACCCCGTTTTTTTAAATGGCAAATGTGCAGAAAAATGCTTCAATTACTGTTCGAAGGTACATCGAACAAATGGTCAAGTTTAAGGGATGAGGATACCTTTTTATGAAAGCAGAATTGAAGTGAAAACGCAACCGTTTGATTTTATCATACTGACACAAGTTTCGAGAGTGTTGTTTACTTGTATAAAATACGATGCTTGAAATACAGTAAACTTTGAAATGCTAAAAATACACGGTTTTGCGTGATGGTGATACTAAGAATCCCTACTCTTTAGATATCACTTTCATGCCAAACTCGAAACCTTTATAACGTTTAATCATAACAATATAGTTATATTTTGCATTTGATCTGATATTATACTTGTCTGCATGGTTTTTGAAACACATACCAGGCCGTCTTGATTTTACCTGCCCTATGCCCTGTCTTGTGGAGTGGTTTGATGCTTTGACGCACACACATTTCCTGGATGGCTAATGAAAGCTTTTATCTTGGAGACTAATGGAATAAAATCATCAGAGTTGCCTTTGTTGTACAGGCTTTAAGATCCGTTTGAACACTGCTTTAGGCCATCATTTCCATTTTGTTCTCCCTCCAGTGCTGGTACTCAGCTTCCAAACATTCCTGTTGCTAGTGTAAATACTTTTGTAAATCATAAAACCAACTTTACAAAAAGCAAATTAATTTTAGGATTCCTTTCCCGAAAGCAGCTAATTAACGTCTCGGCATCTGCCTAAGGTACATTTTTGTTATTATCCGAACGCAATTAGCACAACAGGTGCTCATGCGCACAATTTGGTTGTCATCACTCGGGGCATCTTAAAATTCCAAGAATTACTGAGCATACAATCGAAAGTCTGAGCCATAATCTCGTAATTCCTTCATATTAATTATATCATGCTAAGCTCAGTAGCCCAGTACATTTGGTATTACTATTGTTGCTACTACGTACGCATACTTTACGTGCTTTTTTTCTTATTTTTGAGAATTTTCTTTCATTTCGTCTTCGTCTACTTCTTTCTCAGAATGGTCAATTTGTACATAATGTCTAGAGTGAATCGTGAACGTCGTCGTCAACTTCGTCGACAGCAGCAAAATGCACATTTGCATCAGCGTTATTATAACTGAATCGAATTCCTTATACCAGTATTATAAATAGCAGATTATTACTAATTTGAGCATACATCCAGTCAAAAAAACAAATCATTGGGGTAATTGAAGACTAGTCTGCAATCCTGTTCAAATGTAGGGAATATAATACAAACTGTTTGAACAAAGATGTAACAGTTGTTGGCATAATCATACTCGTACTAATGCACAATGAATTTTTGATTGTGAAGATGGTGTCATAAAGGCAAAATTCAATTCAGCAGTGCCCAAATTATAAACTGCACAAGAAAATAGAGGAACAATTTTCTTGCACTCATTTGGGGCACTTTGAATCCATCAAAAATCCCATAGCCAATAGCCATATCTAATAGTCTGTTGGATTAAAATCTCAGATACGCACAATCAAATATCATTCCAAATATTTGAAGGCAACTTTACAAAAGTAGTGTAGGAGCGTTTATAATATATATTTTTAATTTGTATAACTATTTAACTATGGTAATTCTCTACCGGAAAGTTTTCAAAAATTTACCACGCATAAATAAAGACTCAAAGAAACTTTGGAACTGTACTCAGATATAATACTCAATTACTTAATACCCATTACGGGATATGTATTAGTAAAGTGTCTTTAAAATATTACTAAATATGTACGATTAATACGCAGAATGCCGAATGCATGAAAGTACCAAAATGCAACAAAATTACCTTTAAAATGGACTGTGAAATGGTATTTGATTGTGGAGAATTATATAATTCAATGAATCACAATGAAAAGCTATATTTAATATTAAAATTGAATCGTATACATTTTATGTATAAAACCGATAAACTGAAAAAAATCGAAACGAACTTTCATGTAAAATGAAAAACCAAGACGCTATGCTACTATGGGAAGAACGAAACGTTTTATATACGTTAGCATTAATACAAAAGGCTATAAGTTACAGACGCAAAAGTCAGCATAAGCAGCACAAAGCATAAAAGCAATATTTCGTTGCTGATTTTGATGTAAAAAACCGTCTCGTTCATACAAGTACGTACTTAGTTTTGTTTGGCAAAAGTATTACTAAAAGAAACAGTGTTCGTATTTGTATAAATCGTAGAATTGCAATGTGAACTAACTTGTAACGTTATAAGCCGTAAGCATAATGTTAAAGCTCTCAGTCACATCGTGGAGTGAGTAGAGTCAGCTGCTACGTCTGATTCATGCGCAAGTGTTGCATCACTCATTCATAAAGCCTTCTTGTCCTCTTCAACTTTAGTTTTGTTTTATCGGTGTTATTATCATTAATCACAAATTATATAAAGGGTTCTTCAACCTTTGAGGTTTGACCTTCCACAAAGGTCAAATAAACCTTTTCATCATGACGAGAAGTTCCAGTGATCACTAGGAAAAGTCCGTTCAACTGGATTTGAGTGCTTGATTTCACAAGTTTAGTGAGTTACGCATTTATAGTCACAAAAAGTAGTGTTTGAGATAACGTGTGTTGAACACGTGTTTTTTTTACATTAAAAGAACTAATGAATATAGTTTCGTGTCAATGAGTCATAGTCAGAAGACTTTTCCGATTGAAATCTGAAAGGACCAGTTTATTTTAATTTTACGACGTTGAGAAGATTTCATAATGTTTTAGTATTTTTAACGAATTCTAACTTTTATTGAATGAGATTGTGGTATATTCGTTGACAAAGTGGACATTTTGGTCACTATTTTGTAACTACTGAATAAAGTGTTTCTTGATCCCAATATTGTGGCTTCAGGTACTTTTTATATTTCCTACCTTTTTTTTGCTGATTTCTCTTTTGTATACAGTGATCTTTTGCATGTTGTTTGACTTGTGAAAAGTACCTTTATTTTATGCTTCGTCATAGTCATAATCTCATAATATGACCAACATCTGTGTGAATGTACTACTGTGTACTTGAGTTGAGTAACTGGCTGGTTACTCAGTGTAACTTTTACTATTATCAATTTTTCACACAACTTGCAGTAGTATAGTAATGTTTTTGGCAACTTTGAATCGTGGAATTGTGATTGTGAAATTCCATGTATTAAATGGTTTTTGTGAAATTATGGCGAGACTTGGTTGTTAATAGTTATATAAGTTACTGTTTTTTGACATTTACAGTTTAAAAATAATTTGTTCCTAATTCTAGGTGCGTCGAAAACAGGATTTTGTGAGATACAATGGACGACAGCGCCGAGGAAATGTTTACAACTGACGTAAAGAAAATATTTATTTTGTTCACCATTCTACGCAAATCCTTTTGTCCATTAGAAGATAACTCTTGTATATAATTTATGTATGAAATGTATGGATATTTTGTATTCTAGTTGAGGTTTGAACAAGGTGGTGTGTCACAAAAATTCAACGTCAATGAGAAACGTCGCAAAGAGGAGATTTTTGTACCAGGAAAGCTGTTCATAACTGAAAACGTATGTGTAACAAAGTAAATAAGAGAATCATGTTGATTGATAGACGGTTATATTAATTCCATACTTTTGTAATAATTTTAGAGATTTGGACAATTTTTGGAATGGAAACCTGAACCGATTAAACAAGGGGATGAAACCTCTGCAGGTACAAGAGAGCTTCCTGTTGTTCACGGTTCGGTTGTTCATGGAGGTATTGGTTTCCGAGCAGGCCAAGATGGTAATTTAGCATAGATTCGAAAGAGAAACTGAGAATTGTTGTGGATATGTTTTAAAGGTAGTGCTCATTTTCGTTTATTATAAAGAATCCGTTTCGTTCATCCCTGATCCAAATTCTCGTTCATCGGAACATCGCCGTCCTATTCGAATTGAGCTGAGTGAAATTCGCTCACTGATGCTGTCACCTAAATCGGGTCAAAGAGAACTGATTTTTATTTTATGCGATGGAACAATTACAAATCCCTTCATTTTCGAAAGGGGTTCGCCAGAAAACCTTATGTCTGAGATGGAACGTAGTGTTGTAATTAAGAAGTGAGTTATCATTTCATACCTGCTTCTTCATGCTCATACAAGGTAACTATTGCTTATTCAGGAAATTTCTTTCTTAGGTCAAGGTCACAATAAAGGGCATTTTGTAGTTAGTCCAAAAAAAGATTCATCCAAAGAAGGAATGAAACCAGCTTCTGCACAACTTCAAACAGTAGCAGAGCTATTTCCTGAACAGTATAATCAGATCACACATATATGGGGCTTTGTAAAGGAATTGAAGAGTGACCCGTATGCTGCAACCTGTACTGTACTTGCCAAAGTAGCTGATATGACGCGTACGTTGTTGTTCATTATTAATTTTCATATAATTAATTTATAATGCAAGACAAACATTCGTACAATGCTTACAAACTTTGGTGAATAGTCAATGGCGGCGACGCATCAAGATCATCTTCAGGGGATCACAGTCCTATTAATGGACATCATTCCGGGCAAACCGAACCTCTATTAAACACTCCACGGCGTGACGAGTTCAATACAAGCCTAAGCTCAGAAGGATTGGATGCCGATTATACCACAAATGAAGAAGGCTATGAAGTGATTTTTAAACCTGAAAAACCGTCAATTGAGCTTGGACCTAGACCGAAAACATTCCGAGGGCAACCTTTAAGTCAAGAGCAGTGGTTGAATTACTTAGATAATGAAGGACGTCTGCCGAACTTTGAAGAAATCCAACAGATAGTTTTTCGAGGGGTGAGTATAGTTTTTGAAGATGCTAATACTTTTTAGAGTAATGTAGAAATATATACTATCGCAACGTTTTTTAGGGTGTCGAGCCTCTTATCCGTACTCACGTTTGGCCAATTCTACTTGGATTATATGACCCTACGTCTACGTATGAAGAACGACGGCATCAATTAACGGAGAAGACTTGTATTTATAACAGAATTAAAATGCAATGGGCGACAATATCTGAGGACCAAGAAGAACGTTTTCATGCATTTCGAGATTTTAAATCTCTTGTCGGTAAGCTCTGTTTACATTGAACCTCATTCTACGAGTACGAGTTGATGCCACTCTTTCTCTTTATGACTATTGGATACTAAATAAACTGCTATTTTTTTTTACAGAGAAAGACGTTGCCCGTACTGACCGTACACTAGACTTTTTCAAGGAAGAAAATTCTCGATGGTCAGAAATATTGAAGAATATTTTGATGACGTACATTATGTACAATTTTAACCTTGGATATGTTCAAGGGATGAGTGACATTTTGTCTCCAATTCTAATGGAAGTTCAAGATGAAATCATGGCGTTTTGGATTTTTGCTAAGTTTATGGAACGCATTGTAAATGGAATTGAAATATTTGTTTAAGTTTCATGTAAATAAGCTTCATGCATTTTAAATTTGTGATTTTCATTTTGAAGCACACTAATTTCGAAATGAGTCAAGAAGGAATGCAACAGCAGTTGAAGGACAGTTACACCTTGATGCAAGTTTTGGATCCGATGTTTAGTGCATACTTGGATGCTTGTGATGCGTCCAACATGTATTTTGAGTTTCGCTGGCTATTAATTTTGTTCAAGGTAGATAATGTAGTTGTAACACTACTACACGTCATATCTTTGGGAGAACTGTGTAAATATAATTAAATTAAATTGATAATGTAGAGAGAGTTCTCCACCACGGATACACTGACATTGTGGGAATCCTTATGGACTCAGCTACCAGGGGCAAATTTCCAACTTTTTGTTGGTCTTGCAATCTTGGTTCAGCATAGGTCAACTGTAATGGAAAACAAGTTTGGCTTGAGTGAAATCCTAAGAGTATGTGTTTACATACCATTATTATTTTCAATACGAATCAACTGTATATCTAAAATTTAATCTTTATATTTGTGCAGCACGTGAACGACCTGGCGATGCGGATCGATCTTGAAAAAACTCTCACAATTGCCGAAGGAATGTATTTGCAAATAACTCAAGCTCAGGACAAATTGCCAAATTCGATTCGAACCATTATAAATTTACCACCTTTAGATGAACCTGTGGCATCTACATCCATGGCCATGGACACTACTTTGGAAATCATCAGGGATCCAAATACATCTGAACCCGCGAACCCAGGGGGTAGCTATGAAGGCGCAGATGCCGACGAACGTTATCTCGAGTCTCAATTTGAAATGAGCATCAGTCAGTTTACATAGTTGACTTTTGCGAATTATACTTTACTGAAAAATGAAATGAATGTCCACCCAGTTTGTGATATTCACATTACCTGTTTTGCTTAAAAAACGGTATAATATGCTAATTGGTCATCACATTACCATATATGGGTAAATTTCTGATGCATGAAACTATAAAAGCACTAAAATTAGATTTTCTCAGTCAAAGTATTCAGATTACAAATTATATAACTGTGCTACGCGTATTCTTGAATTATAAACTTGCGTATTATTCTCGTCTTGAAATTATTACGTTTAAGATAAGCTCATAGTTTTAGTTATATGTAGTTAGAAAACTATAACGGATATTATTATTTGTGTCAGTAGCGTTACGTTTATGTTGTACGTCCTAGCGTTTTCGTATATGTAATGTCTACATAATGTAATCCGTACATCACAATTGCATTTTTTGTCGTAATATTTTCGTTTATCGATTATAAGTACTTTAAATCCCATTTCATCCCGTGCTGTAATTTACGTTTTTGTCTGGAATATTTCTGTGCGCTTAAATACAGTCATATAATATTTTAGTTGCTACAATTTGCGATACGACCTATATACATGTGCCGTAATAAATAGATTTTGTTTTAATTCGACGTTTGTAAACATTCTTTGTGATACGCTTAAAATTTTGTAGCACATTTGAATTTTCTGACAAAAAGAGTCAGTTTTTACCTTCATTGTGAATTTAAAAGCCAAACTGATGATTCAGTACCTGTGTCATTCCTTCTGTCAATTCAACATTTATTTAGGTGACCAAACCAGCAANTCAACATTTATTTAGGTGACCAAACCAGCAAACAACTATTAATGTAAAATTAAATATCGATTTCATTTCAAATAAACGTGCAAAATCCGTCTGTGAACAATAACATTCTGCTGTTTGTACTGACTTAGTGACAATTTTAATTATTGAATGTATATTTGAGCAAGTTACCTCGGCATCCTCCATCTTTAAGATGTAATCAAGCACTTCTATTAACCTTATCGTCACGTCGTCACTCCCCTCCAATAGACGTGGCTGTAATTGCACGCAACACCATTTTCTATTACCAAAATGGACGAGAGAACAAAAATGAAAATAGAAAAAGCGAATGGCGTTTAATGATTTCACCAAAGCATCGACTTCCCATACTTAATATGAGCACTTATGACTACGACAAACCAAAAGACAATTTGAGGACATGTTTATTAGTTCGAATAACAGAAAGTCGACATGAAAGAACATTTGGCGTTGTTGCTACTATTAGGTCAATGGATTTTTTTCGACAAATATTGCATGCTTCCGCAAGATGGTTGTTGGTTTTGGCATGTTTACTATGAACCGTTGCCCGTTGCCCGTGGCTTTGATATGATCGTATTTCGTATGATTGACGGTACAGAAAATGTGTCCAGGAAAGAAACATGCAAACAAATTGGCAATAAATGTAATCACATTGAAGTGTTATTATAAAGTGGTCACCATTCCGTCCATTCTTGAAATAGACTTCTGAAGTTAAAATTAAAATTTATTCCAATTACGATGTTTAATGAAAACTGCAGTGATGTTATCTGAGAGTATATACATTTTTTGCCATGTTTGCCAGTACCGTACTTTAGGTACTTATGGTACATGTCAAAGGACAATCATCACGATCATGTATTTAATTGTTACTTTTAGCTTTTAAGTATAGTGGCTCATAGAAAGTTGTTAACCGCAGAAGTTGATGTAGGTATTGATTTTTGTGGAGCAACAAGATACAAAACCAATAATGTTGATGGGTCAACCAACGTTAATGTATAAAAAGGAAAGAGGAAATGTAATCTATAGCTTTCTTTCTTTGTATTAGTAGTACAGTACAATAGGCAGTGAAAGCATGTGGGTAATTGTTGATTCTGTGTAATGGTCATGAAGTTCAAGAGTCATGAATAAATGAGGAAGGATGATTACATCTCGTGAGTTCTTGTCATTCATCCGGCATGTATGTGTGAAACAGAGCATAGTAGGGACCGCAAAAACACTCGCTACGAAGTGGATAGGCGAAAATATTTACAATTATACTAGTAAGTCTAGTAAGTAGTATTAGATCAATTTGGCTTATATAGTAAACAACGTAATAAATGACATAAATTTAGTTGACATGTAAACCCATCATTTTGACCCAGCGACCATTAAATGCGGACAGAGAGAGAGAGTCATTGCTTGTCTTGCGGCCTCTCAATACTTTAGTTGTGTAATATGGTTTTGTAGGTTTCAACTGGGTTTCAACATTTCATGCCTTTTATCCTGAGCCTTTTTCATGTTTGGATTCCAATTCCAATCGATTCTGAAGTGAACCGAATCCCTCCATTTCAACTGTTCGTAGCTCTTTTCGTACCCAAACTAAACTTTAACTACCTAGCAAGGACAGATAATCGTACCCGAAACTGGCGTTCCGCTATATTTTCCAATTCTTAGTCCATCAGGGTGGAGTTCAATTTTCCAAAGCGTTTCAAACCAAACTATATGTAACTTACACGTCAAATCTTTAAGTGAAAGCGGGAGTGGCAGGCCTCAAATCAGTTTTCTTGCGTTTCTTCAACACATTGGCATGTGAATAGTGTAACTTCTTTTCTTTTCAACACTGCTATCGTAACGTAAGTTTCTGGTCATTTTTAATTCTATAATACGAGTTTTTGCTGCATCTTTGATAACATTTGACACATTTAAACTCTTCTTAGGTATTACCTTTTAAATCAAAATAGTAGGTTGCCTATCAATGCATTTATCCTGTCTCATCGGCGTGCATTAATTAACGCGACAACTTAATATGAGCACAATATTGTACTATACTAACCTTACGAGGTTCTATTGACGATAGACAACCTACTGATAACTTTCACCTTCTTTCATCCAAATTCTATCACATTTTTTCATTCATCTGTCTCTTTTACGTTTACAAGTGGACTGCATTCTGCATGCACTTCGGAAGAGTTCTGCGTATTGTCACATACACGTTGTCACTTTCACAATGGGCAGTTTCAATAGGTTTCTGTCGGTGCTATTTTGTATTAATTGAATAGTAAATTTTGATCCATTTTTGCATGAATCAATAGCATGTCAATTCACAATCCTGTTCTAATTAATAATAACGTCGTCATCATCATTCATCATCAGCGTTTGTAAGTATGGAACAAGTGAGGCGTGTGGTTATTGAATTTTTTCTATCGTGAGTTATTCACTGTCATTACAAGCATAAAGGATAAGAACGTACTAGCTTCATATTATTTAAATATAGGCACGGAATGCAAAGATCCACTTCGAATTGAATTGGTGTCGCTAGTCTAAAAGTGGGTCGATGTGTTGTACCCCGTTTGTCGATTCTTAGTTATTCTTTTATTATGTACTAGAATTGATGAGCCATTGATTTGTTGGAGAATGTATGAAAGTGTGTGTGAAGGAAGGAAGAGCGAATGACAGCATGAAATAGAAAGACATGAAAGGTTTCTTTCAATTTTCTTCGTCCTAATGAATTTTACTATCAGCCTTTTAAATAAGACTTTCCAGTTAGAAATGTCCTTGAATGTCGTTGATCATCACATAATATAATAATTGTGTGCTTTCTTGAGCGCATGAACGATAGAACTTTAAGGCACTACTTTATTTCACTTCATAGGATGTTTACTGGATATTTATACATCCAAAATAAATAGAACATTAAAAGATGAATTGGCAGCCTGTTATGATGGAAAATAAACGTGAATAAATACGTAATATTGAAAATATAAATACTTTATCGTAGTCATCACGAAGGTTTATAGCTGAAACGTACGCTGGTGCATATTGAAATTCGAACATTGAAAGCACTGTCGTGTACAAAGTGACTTTGAAATCATTGATCGACAGTTTAATGATTTATATATAGTGAGCCCATAAAACCCAATGGTCATGAAGTCATAATAATTGGAGCTGGGAGAAGTGAGCGAAAATGGATTTTAAACATTTGAAATGAAAGTCTTGTTTGTTACTATACTTTTCAAAGTGGGTCATGCGTTCAAATACTAGTTCAATATCTGATGTGCCCTCGTATTGGTATCATTCTTTATTTAACAAATGGCTTTACCTCTAACATTTTCGTGTATTAAAAAGGTATCCTACTTTGTAACGTGCGAAACGTTATAAGCTTTAGTGTTCGCACTGGACATATTTCACGCCACAGCAATTCTATCATTTGCAGTGAAAGTTTGGCATATCTAGGACATCTCCGATGATATGATTTGACAGCACAAACATGGAAACAGCAAAATGAATGATAATAGTTAGATATATACTGATATAATGACTACCTTTCAAATTTTGAGTAGGTATTTGCGGTGTCCGGTATGATTTTGCATTGATTTGGTGTCGCAAAGTAGCCATGTCAATCTATCGCTGCAATTTTCGCGCAAGGATTGCGAATTGCGATTGAAGTCCTTAAGAAAATGAATGAATAAGATAGAAAGGTTTGCGTATACTAAATTTAATCGACGAGGTAGTTACCAAAAACGGTAAAAGATATTTAGGTATTGGAACATTTGAAGTTTCGGTTGGCTTTTAGATATTGATGGTAGGCGGTGGTTATGAAGCATTTCGGCGAGTCTTATTATTCATGGGCTCTTTGTTCACCCGGTTGCCCAGTTTATGAATTATGATTCCTGACTTACGAATTCAAGGACACTTTTTTCCTGTATGAAATTTCTGGGAAGGTCAAGTTTGACTATACAATAAAGGTCTCATGGCAATGTCAACCAAATGTCCTGTTGCTGCAGAAAATACATTTTACTCCTTTATTCCAGCATATGGAAATATTTACTCTTGTTGAACTTTATCAATCTCGTTATGAAATGAAGTGTGATGAAACGTACTTAAGTGGTTGTGGTTATTGGTGACATGACGCCTTTTGAGGTTTAATGTTGAATTCATAAGTATAAGTTATAGGAGCACAATAGCATGTGATGAGTTGAAACAAACTATACAACTCAATGTGGTATTAGTAGTTCAGTGAGTTCCCTGATTCGTGAATTTTTAACCCGTTAAGGAGAAAACACCAAACCCTGAAAAGTAAAGGGAATATAATCTCATCCTGTTTCGAAATTCTCCTAACGGGAGAATTTTGGTTTATTTACTACAAAATTACGTTTTTATGCAAATAGCATTCCAGTTTCTAGCATTTCGTCTTCGAATAAATAAACAAGTCTCTTTCTATATATGGAGATTGTTGGACGTTTTCCCATTTACTTACACTTGGTTTTGAACATTTGAAAACCATACTTGAACAATAGACATACGAGCACGTTTTCAGTTATAATAATGCAAACCATACATTTAAGTACCTTAAACCATTCATTATATTTCGAAAACTTGCCTTTGAAATCATAGGGAGCGGACGAATGTATAACACCCTGAGCATAGTGATTACAAAAGTTTTAAAAATAATTGTGAATGTTGAACAATTTTAGCTCAGTGAACACGGCAGAGTCGAGTTGGTTCTTCACTGGTAACCACTACGACTAAATAAAAGTTACACCATAATATAAAAGATAAGTTTGTTTAAACTGAAACTGCTAGGCTTCTGCATTAAACTTTATTCAAACAAAATTTCGTAGACTAAACGACAGTCTAAAATTCGCAACGGTTCAACAGTTGGAATTGCATGACACAATTGTTCTATACGACCTGAGTTCGGAGTTGCTCCTATTTCATGAACAAACAAATTGAAAAATTCTGTTGGTTTTAAGAGTAGTAGAAATTGCCAAACAACCATTAGAGTTTTCCCTCGCTCATAATTTTCCTTCTCAAACAGTAGTTATTATTTCGTACGTATAATACCAATAAGAAAAAAATGTGTGTATTTGCTCAATATTAAATATTGATCTGCTTCCAGAATTGTTACTTACTTGCTAAGTCAAAATGGTTTCCTGACCCTTAATTCACCATTAGTTAGAAATCTGAATATTATATTTGAAACAGTTATTGGAGTGATTGATTATATTAGCTGAACGTGTCCTATGAAATTGGATAATGCAGAACCGAGTGCATGATTCTTTGGTACTTTTCCCTACCTTTTGTCTTATTATAAAGGAAGCTCGCGTACGTGACCGAAACAATAGTCCAATTTTCCTAAAAGTTACCGTCGACCTCGTTTCTCCAACTTATAAACCATAAACGTCATGTCAGTACAGCACGCAGCAGTTCAATATTGGGAATATCCAATCATAGTTTATTTGCATTCATACAACACGTAAAAGAGTTTTATAAATGCACAAAAGTATAAAAAGTTGCTAACTCGTCAAATGCAAATGCATTTAAGGCTATCAAAGCGACTGTTCTGATATTGGCTAAAGGATTTTCTCCTCGTTTCCATGAAGTAAAAGCGAACAACACAAAATATGGAGGATATACAGGTCTTTCGCCATCTCTCAATAAATAATGTCCGAATTAATTACTTATGAAGGGAGAAGGGACATTTTGGTCGATGCAGACGTTAGTGATAAGTGTTGTTGGGGTGTTTCAACCACTCCGACTCTCTTCTAACGACACAAATAAGTTTCACAATGCAAATGTAACCAGCATTCGTACCATATACCAGTGATCACAGAAATGTTTTATTATTGAGCCACATTACACAAAACGCAACCTTTCACCATCAACGCTATAACATAACGAAGAAACCAAGTCTTGCTAATAAAAACATTTCCTTCATTAACATTCCCATCATCTCCCTCATAAAAGAATCAAAGATTGTCCAATGTGCATTTAACATTGACTTTCCTGAAATTGGTCATTAGAACCTTCAAAACGCATTGCGAAGTAGAGTCGAAGTTCAAACGTGTTTTTAAAGTTCCTATTTGTATGCGGAATTGTCAGTTCAGTTGTCCTTCTTTTGTGAATTGTAATGACGACTTGAAGAAAAAAAAGTATCAAAAACAAAGCAAATAATGTGCTTCAGCTCCGGCTATTCGACGCGCCTTTCTTCATTGACTTTCCCTACTTTTCCTTCCATCTGATTTTTGACTATTCACACGCACGTTTCAATGTTACAGTCAGTTGATTCCTCGCGGAGAGTGAACGTAGAAGCAAAACTTTTGAGACGTTTTATTGTTTTTGTTTTTCTTTGTCTACATAAATGATTTTTGTGTGGATTTGTTCTCATTTTTTGTCATACTTTTTTTTGTTACCGTCTTTATTTTGCTAGTTAACTTGAGTTTTTTTTACTTCACTTGGACATACATGACATCGGCCTCAACATTTCAAGCATCAATTCAAGTGTTGTTGTTCCGCTGTTAAAGTGCCGTCAAGTTTCCAGCAAACTGTCATATTTATTTCATTGGAATTGAAGACAGTTCCAGGAACATTTCAATAAGTTTGCTGTCCAAGTTTTATCAGTGAATGCTATAAAGTTATAATATGAGCAGTGGTGACGAAGCTATGTGACATTTTGAGATATTTATATCGGATTTTGTGGAATTATAGTAATTTCTCGTTGGACATGCGGATGACGAGTTTATTAGTTACAGTATAGTTAATGACTTTTTGACGGTGATTAGTACACATGTGTGCTATAATTGGGATTTAATCAATATAGTAGAAACGTGACAAGTTTAATTGTGGTGGTTGTACTTTTGTTGTTTTGAATGGGAGTTGTTTGGAGTGAATGTGGAAGGCTTTTACATTAGCGTTGGTGATTCGACGATGGTTTAGTAGAAGACGTAAATGCGAGTCGGAGGACTCAGATTTTTATTCCCTCATGGGTCGGAGGTCAACGGGGATTGGGACTGATGGTGGGTCTGGAGCCATCATCATGTCCCGTGGACCAAGTGTCAATTCCACCAAAAGTGAGGATTCTATTGAATTTGTCGACTGGGAATTGGCATTTTCAGGGGTTCAAGGATCAGCTGCTGTCATGAGTTGGGACTTGGGAGCTGGCAAGTTTCTTCAGACACTCGCCTTACACACTAGTGATGTCAATTCTGTTGCTTTCGGACGCAACTTCACTTTGGCCAGTGGTTCAAGGTAAACTTTATTTGATATCATTTTTTTTGAAGACTTTGGATTACCTTAGAATTTCCCTGTATCCTATTACGTATGCATGATTTAGTAGTTCAATTTGGAACGCAAACAAAAGCTAGTATGGTATAATAATAACAAGTGGATTTTGATTTGATGGACCATGCAAAGTTAATTGACGCAATTTCCTTTATTCATTGTCCTACGAACAGCGACAAGAAAGTACAAATTTTTCATTGGGAAAAAGGAACAGGATTCGTTCCTGCTGGATTCTGTCCTCTTAAAGAGCATAAATATCCGGTAAATTTCATGATATGCTTTTCGTCCTATATACAGTACATGCTAATTTTGAAGTAATCAACAATGACATTAATGGTTTGGTTTCTGGGAATATGTGTTTGTGCACATTGTTTAATACACAGATAACTTGCGTGAATTTTTCTCCATTTGGAACAATACTGGCCACGTGTTCTGTAGATGGTACCACAATTTTGTGGGATGTAACTGTGAGTTTAATGAAGCATTTCATACTTTTTTAGCGTTTCAGTATATTGAAGTTTGTTTGCTTCTTGTTACTGAAATACAATTGTTTTGGTACAATGTAACAGACTGGAGAAAAATTGATCAGCTTTATTGCACCAGGGAACTCGGCAGTTCGAATTTGCAAATTTTCACCTAATTCAGCCTTACTCCTTACTGCAGGAGATGACGGAGCCGTCAATATCTTTAATGTGTCCAATAGTAGTCTCCAAAAGTAAATAAAACATTTCATGCAGAATTACAATTTGCGAGCATCAAGTGTCGTCCTTAACGAATGAATGTTGTCTTGTGTACTTTTAGGACGTTCGTTGGGCATGAAGACGCTGTGTTTGCCGCAAGTTTTTTGCCGGATGACAACTATTTATTGAGTGGTTGTAGCGGTGGCCTCCTACACTTGTGGTCATGTATTGAAGATAAACCCTTGACAACATTCGAAAACGCCCATGGTAAGCTATAAGTATTATATTTTAGTCAAACTGAAATTATATGCACCTCATTTCTGAAAATATATTCGTAACTTTTTGATTGTATGTGAATTTGGCAATAGATTTGGGGATCACATCGATCGAATTCTCAAAACTCCTCATGGACAGTAAGTAAAGAGTATTAGGAGTGGCTTCGGATCATGTCTGTTTTATTTTCATCGATCTGTCAACGTGCTAAATTATGCATACATAAAAACTCGTACGCTTTGTTTTCTCATTAGGTGATGGTGGCTTGAATAAGTTGTGTCTCATGGTCACCGGCGGTCACGGTAAATACTGCTCTTCGATTGAACAAGTTACTTAGTAATGAAAATGAAGTTCACATTGCGAATGAAAATATTAATATTGGAATGCGTCGTTCTGTAATAGACCATTTCGTGAAAATATGGAACGTCAAACTTGGCATTGACTTTAAAATTCATTTACTTCGAGTTCTGGACGGTCACTCAGAATCCGTGATGTCCGTATGTATAAGTGACGCACGCGGAGCTATCGCGTCGTCATCTGGAGACAAAACTGTCAGAGTTTGGAATGTGAGTATTCTGCTGGTTTTAAAATGATATTTAATCGTATATGCGAATTTACAGTTCACCTTGAATTTTTTTTGATATACTTAACACGTAACGTTGAATGCTATTTAGCTGAGTGGCACCTGTATGAAAGTTTTGGAGGGTCACACAAGATTCGTAACTTGCTGCAAGTTCAGTCAAGATGGTCGCATTCTTGCATCAGGTTACCTTTACATTCACTGATCAAGATCAATGATATGAATTAATACGATGTATTTATACAATTAGCATATTTTCGTTAACTTTAAGGATCCAATGATAAAAGCGTAATAATTTGGGATCTGGGTGGAGAGCTAACCGTTGATGACGAGCTGCAAGGGGAAGAATATAGCTTGACGGCTGGAGAAATGTGGTATCAGTATGAAAAACTCTGCAGGTCACGAATGGCTCAAGAAGAAAATGGAGTTTCACTCAGAGCTGCCTTTGAAGTGCCCAAAGTAGATTTTAACTCTTGTCTATTCATTGGAACATCCGTTTTAGTTGCGGCGGCCAGGTGCAGTTTTCATTCACTCTCAATTTTAATTGCTGTATTCTTTCATCATAATTGATTTAATAATGCCAGGCTTGACCAGCTCCGCTTTTTCGATAATCTATTGTGCGACTCAAGTCGAATCTAATGTTTCTGCATGTGTACTCTTGGCGTTGACAATTTGACTATATTAAACCTGTTGTTACGCTACTGCTATCGTTAGATAGGTGACTACGTACGCTTTTAGTATAATTACAATAAAGCGGTACGCAGTGGTTATTTAAACAAATTAAAGTTAGTATTAGAATGAAGAGTTGGTTCGTTGGTAATGTGCTCATTAGCGTCGTCGATCTAGCATTAGCCAGTTTGACAATGTAAGCTTGCTAATTAATGCCTTTTCTTCCCTTTAACTATTAAATTTTGTTAGTTCGCTTTTAACTTCTTACGTCTGCTCTACGCGGCTATTTGTACGGTAATGGGTTTGCTTATTGCATGAAGCTTGACTTTGGATCTTTGGTGATTGATTTCCAATGCAACAGCAGTTCCAAATGTGTCTTCGCGTGGGACCTATCCACCAAAGAAGAAATCGACATTTCAGCCATTTGCTCCCACAAGTATGCTGTAAATTGTGTGGCCTACTCACCGCAGCACGACCTTATCGCCTCCGCCAGTACAGATGGAACAATTAATTTGTTTAATACACAGGTAATTATAATTATAAACACACAGTATTAATTACAGGGTTAGTATAGACATAGTGTGTACGACATAAGATCAATTTCAGTAAATTAATTTTATATTTTTATTTATTGTTATTACATAATGTAAATTCTGATATTTAGGAACGTCGCGGTAGCATTTATCATCCTTCTGGTGGTGCATTGCGTGTCGTATGCTTTTCTCCAGACGGAGCCCTACTTCTAGCAGCAGGTGATGACGAAAAAGCGTCCTTGTGGGTTATGGAAAGTGTGTCCATGTTAAAGTAAGCTGATAACCTTAATAATTAAAGAATTAAGAATCAATTTAATCTCACAGATTGGTAATAATAGGCAATTCGAAGAACACGAAGCTGCAATATATGGCGCCGCATTTTCTCCGGATTCTCGCTATGCAGTGACTGGTTGTATATCTGGATACTTGAAGCTGTGGGATTGTTTTGGAGAAACTTCCTTGAGTTCTTTGGCTACACAGGAAGCACATGAACTTGGAGTTAAATGCGTTGACTTCTCCCCAAGAGGTATTTCATTGATTAAAGTGCAAATTTTGAACAATTTATGCATTTCCAGTTGTCATGTTGCGTTTGTTACATCCCTTAACATTGGATTACAGGACTTGGAGGTTCCCACGGACAGCACAAATTTCTGTTAGCCACAGGGGGTAATGACTCTTTAATTAAGGTAAATCTTGCGTTTTGCATGAACATTATGGTGCATAATTTGGTACTTGACATTTATGTTTATTCACATTAGATTTGGCAAGTCGCTGTTGGTCAGGATGGAAATAGTGCTCAATTTTCCCATTACCACACATTCAATGATCATGGATCTGCTAGTGTCATGTGTGTTCGATTTTCACCTTCCGGGAAAATGTTGGCGTCCGCTGCTGGTGACAAGACAGTCCGCTTATACGATATGGTTTGTACTTACCACATGCATTGTACCGGTACCACATACCATTTATATAATCATTGATTATGAAAGTGAAATGACCTTGTAATGTAATTTTAGAGTATTGCTAGCTGCGTCCAGGTGTTGGAGGGGCATAATCGATACGTCGCAGGATGTGCGTTTGCATATGCATCAAATGAAGGATCACTTCTCGCTTCATGTGAGCTTTTGTAAATTAACCTTCGCCGTGCGTTGTGTCCAGTTTTATTCAGTATAAGGTACAATGAAATGAATTTTGGTGAACAGGCTCTAGTGACCACACTGTGCTAGTTCATCAACTGCATGGTTCCTTAGCGTGTGAAACAGCCGCTGTAGAGAATCAAGCAGTGGAAAATATGATTTCGAAGTGGTCATGTGAAGACGTTGTGAACTGGATGGCCGAAATAGGACTGGGAGATTTTGGTCATCTATTCGAATCGAATGAAATGAATGGTGACAAACTCAACAAGTTGAGTGAAGACGTACTTTCGGCTGATATGGGAATTGAAGATGAAGTCGTGAGAAAACAAATTTTGACAGAGCTACAATGGCTGAAGTCTTTGGGAATGAGTTCAGTCAAAAACAATCGAACTGGGAATTCAATGACGATCTCTGCACCACCGGAATTCTTTTGTCCTATCACCCATGACTTGATGATGGAACCCACAATTACTGCTGGTATAGTCTCTTGCCATAAAAGTCAAGCTTGTTCTGTTATGTAAAGAGACAGGCAAGACATGTGCATATTGACTGCTGGACCCTTCCTACAGTAGATTTCGCAATAAATAGGTAATTCGATAAGGGGTGAATTATTGAGATTTAGCACTCCTGGACAAATCCTTTGTGCTTTAGCAAGGAGCTACTCCGTGAGTATGCTGTGCTTAAGATTTAAATAATGATTCCAATACAATGATATTACTTGGTCCTGGTCCATTTGGTATCGGTCCAAAGTTTGGTCGGTCATTTCTCCTTGCTCTGAGCTTTAAGCACCACACTAGCCCGTGACAATTCCAGAACAAACCGTTGCTTCCCTGTAGTACAAACAAACGTTACAATAAGGTACCTAGAAGACGAGTACCGTGCAGTGCAATAATAAATCCGTCCTCCGTGCCGTGCCCTGGGTCTTTAAGTCAATTTGTACTGTCTATCCTTGTTGTCTCTGCAAGCTAAACGTTCCAAAGGCGTTAATTTAAGTGTACATTACATATCATAGTTTTAAAATGTATAGTATCCTATTTCAATTACGTAAATTTTAAATTCAGATGGACATACGTACGAGCGATCTGCAATCACAGAATGGTTTCTAACGGGGAAAACTACCAGTCCACTAACAAATATGGAATTGGAAAACATGAATCTCACCCCAAACTTTGACTTGCAGAATCGTATTTCAGAATTCCTTGCTCAAACACTGCGTGCTGAATAATACAACCGACGTCCATTGTTGTCAAGCGTTGTTGCTGTATGCTAAGTATGCTTCTTTTCTTATGCAAAAAGGTTCATAAATATTCGTTAAAAGCCTGTCAGTAGTAGCAGCTCGTATGAAGAGCAATAGTGACAGAGGCCAAGAATGAAAAAAATATTGTTTATTCCCGTTTGCTCCAAGATATTCTAAATGTAATATAGTTCTGATCAAACATTGTGAACGAAACATGCCACTACTTGTCTGTGATTTCAATATGCCTGTTATATATCTTTGGATGGAATGTAAATATTTTAATCCAAACCCGTCTTGGAACACATGTAGTGTTCATTGCCCATTTCATAATGGCTTTTAATTGCACGTAAACTGACAGTCTATAAAGTACCAAATATCGTGACCAATATTTCATATTATTGAAGTGATTGATTAACTAACCCGAGTCGCTGCCTGTTGCATGTAATTTGAACTTTGCTTTAAGTGACTTAAATTAAGTCCCTCATGCTATTCTTGTTACGTTACCATTCCAAAATTGAGTATTATGCAATATAATTAACGGAAAAGGTTGGAAGTTGAAGTATCTAGTCACGTTCTCCCGTTTATTTTTAGCTTTTGTCTATATTATTCTGATATCTTTACAGTATTCTATAATTGAAATATGATTCTAATTCTGATCTAACTATTCTAATGTCATGGCATGTTGAATACTCGTGCTCGTAGTAAATTGTTATATGTTGAAAATGTTACTTCATTTCAGTCATTCAAGTGTCAAAATGTGTAGCTTTGTTTACTAAAATTATGTTACTAACATTAGCATTAAAGTTTAAATGTTAAGATTGTAGATTTCAGCAAAATGGATATTTGAAGGACCACATGAATAAAGTATGTGAGACACTTATCATCACAAAATGAAAATCCGGTTGTATTTGTTATTTTTATTCTTGAACAATTCTTGAATGCAGAACAACATACATTTAGATCATCAGAATAAAATCAGAAATCATCAAGTACTACTTTTACTAGTCTTATCATGAATGGTTTCCGAGGTTCGATGACTTCGTACAGGAGGATTTTGTTTCATAGAAAGTGTGTTCTCTTCTTCCTTGACATTGGAAGGATCGCCAGGTGCAATACTTTGTCGCAACTCATAAAGTTGATGAATTTGATCACCTTCGAAATGATCTAATTGATCCACCTCAAGATTTTGACCAATTGTCTTGGACGTCTTTGGTCCACGCAATCCAATTTGCTGTGCTAGATTTGTTGCATAATTCTGGAAAATTAAACATTCTCATTTATAGTATATATAATAATTATTATTATTTACAGACTTGACAATTAAATTCAAGACTCATTAATTAATTAAGCGCACTTACCGTCCAAGCAATTACAAATGGAGCAATAAACTCCGGTTTTGCAGTCTTATGTCGTCGAAACTCATCTTTTACATATTTGTCGCCCAACTCTCGTAGCTCACATGGTAAACCACGGTGCAACCTAATAAAACAAAATTTAACAGGGATACTATTTTAATCAGGATGTGATGTATATAAATGAATTGTACACTGAACATTACAAATGAAATATAGTATTAGCCTTGAACGACTAAAAACATTATACAGAGTTAATTGTAGAAAAACTATAAACTTACCGTAAAATCGTTTTATAAAGTACACGAATATGTTGACTGTTCATATTTTGAAGTTGTTGATGAAAAGAAGCTTAAAATATACGCAAAAAACGTGAAAAAAATTAACGTTTCTTTGATAATTTGATTATTCTACGCGATTATGATTGAGTACTTTGATTACTCTATTGCCCATTTGAAAGGAGAATCAACAGTGCAATTTTGCACTTTTTAGTACTTATTCATTTTTTACTGAATTGAAATAATTCAATTTTGACTAGGCAGTTGAACCTTGATTGGGTAAATTACAGTGAACACCAACCAGTGCATTGCGATAATTGCGAAGTACAAAGCACTGATCGGAGCAGCAGCGGCCATGAGACCGAACCACCGACAGCAGACTGGAGGGACTACTGGAGCCGACAGCACATGCACCGAGTGAATTCGTATTTGAAGACATGAGGCCCACTAGGAAATCACGCGCTCGAGAAAGCGTTGTCTGGGCCGCTGTCATTTGATTCTATCATTTACTACGCACTTTAGTCGGACGCCATAGTACAAACTGTTGATATACTCTTGAAATTTTTCCAAAAAGTTATATAAAATTTAGATTTTGAAAGGTAATTTTTGTACCTGGCAAGATAGCTGGTCGGGTGTGATATTTTCACATCGTGAAACCATGTTACTACGCCTAATTGTGACCCTTGGCTCCTTTGAATCGACCCGTAGTTTCTTTCTTTCGTGTAGCTATACGATTCTTATGATTGTCTCTGGACTATGCCCATAGAGCCCCTATATAATAGAGGATTCATGCCATTTTCAGTTTTCTGATTTTCAAACTGAAAAATACATTTCTAACCTACGCATGGAAAGGAAAGTCTCGAATCCCATAAGCACATATAGGAATTCCATTTTCGGGTTTGGATAACCCTTTTTAGTTGCTATTAGGCAACTAGGATGCTGGGATTAATCAAGGAGTCAGGCTGGGTGGACTCAAAGAGTCAGGGTCAGGCTAGAGTC
>JABASF010001450.1:0-22087 GCA_019776145.1 Harlomillsia oculata | reverse complement strand
GTTCCTTTGGACTAGGCCTGTCTTTGTCGAGGGTGGTTTTATAGAATCTTTTCACTTCAAAATCAATGTCCACTGTTGCCTTCAATTGAACCGTATTTACTAGAGTCTATTCTTGTACTATGAACGCTTTGTGGTTTCTACGTGAAAAATTGCTTTTTGAACCAGTTTGATTCTGTGGTTCGACGCAACAATTGAGAAAATTGTGTGAAGTGGGGGGACAGATGCAGATGGGATTGATCATCATGATGACAGGGCAATACTTCAGTTTTTAGATATACAATCTTTTTCTCTTATTTTTAGAGACAACAGAGTCTGGAGGAAGCAATTTTAGGGAAAGAAATAGGAAACATGAAACTATACGATAGACCGATAAGGACAAATTATAGACAAAAAACTATTCTTCAACAAGAAAGTCGTCAGGGGGAGGAAAAATCGTTTATCGACGGAAACCATCTTGAGTGACATTTGGGTTTGTGACTGTGACTGTACACTGAACGTTTCTTAAATTTTGTCTGTCCCTTTGTCAATTTTACTGTTCGGAGCAGGAGTGCCTTTTGTTTTCTATTTTACACACAGAGGGTTTGCAGGTAACGGAACGCTTGGTATTTTACCAGTACAATATCAAGGACTGGAAAAGTAAAAACTGGAATTCAAGCTCGTTTGCTCATTGTTAATCGTACACTTGTTTCACGCATTGCTTATGCACACGGTTTAAACGCCTAGTGAGAGAATTTTCGTGAAGTGCCGATTGGTCATAAAGTACAATCGGATAACAAGGAAAAAATTTACAAGGCGTGATTGTTTAAGAATACATACGATACGACTTACGACATACTCCATCGCATGGGCATTTACTTTCATGTGCTTTCTTGGCTATTTCTAATGAGAGATTCTTTCTATATGTGTCCGTTCATCCGTGTTCCAACTTTTCAAGTTGAAAAACAAGGTTTAAAACTCCAAAGTCAAAAGTGAAGTGCCGGTTGGTCCTATAGTCTCGGCCGTCGTACAGATAAAGTGCACCTTGTTACTTCTTCAGATATTTTACTACCTTGTAGACATTATTATTACACTCCTCTCAGTTGTGCTCAGCACCTTCAGATATACGGGACAAGACAGTCTGCCTTGTGAAACTGGGCACCTTGAGACTTGGTGAAGATAAGGCAACAGATAGTGTGTCGGGGTGGATAGCTCAAGCTCGAAGTAGCTTATTTTGCTATAACCATTAAAGGTACAAAGATCTAAACGAACTGAAGACAACCCCGGCCTAAGAACTCGGAGCATTTTCCCCCTCGTTCTTGTCTTCTGGAAGATTAGGTAATAATTATGATGGGGCTGACATTGACATTGACCAAACCTCTCTAGAACCATTGCCAGACTTGGTATGAACAAGGAAAAAAGTGAAACCCTGCCCCCACATTGTCTTCTCTACGATATTCAACTTAACCCAGGTATCTTTATCACTTGGCACTCATGCGCTTCAACTTGAACATTGTGTCTCGTCTTCTGCAAGCCAGCAATCGACTTCACACGCCGACTCAACACTCAACCTGTTCAATTGAACGGAATGACTCGTCTTTGGACAATTCAAATAGTAATTGCGAGCCCAAGGTGTAATGATATCTCCAGGTGAACTACGTGGCGGAATCATCATTAGCGTCACTCTTATTCACTAAGAAAGATTACGTTATGTTGTGCCAAGACGGCCGTTCACCTGCATTTCACACTGCACATGTGGAAGAGTGCTAAGTGTATTACATTTCGTCTGTGTGAGTTTTTGCGTCATTGCGTCCGCTAATGCGAACGATTGATGCTAATAATGCCAAACTGAACACCACGCAAGTTGGAAGAGTAGAGATGAAAGGAATGATACAAGTACAATGATCCGCCAGAGTGAGTATTATCCAGGTATTTGTATTGTGAGGTATTGTGTATGTGTCCGAGTTGTTCATTGTTCCCGTATTTTATTGTGTGGTGTGATAGCACTAGTGCAGAGAGAGACTTTTTAGTTTCGTAGTTTTATACTTAATGCGCCTACGTAGGATTAAAGCCATTGACACTCTCTTTGCTGTAGTTGCAAGACGAACTGATTGCGTAATCACTCCAGGAAGAGAACCAGAACGTTTGAATACACCATTGTCCACCCATTCTTCCCAAAGTCGCAAGCCACAACAATGAGGAAAGGAAAGAATGGCATTTGATATTCCATTCAAATTGGAAATCTTAATGTGAGAACGTTGATGACTTTTACATGATGACAGGTTTTCCTCCCTTTCCCAATATAGAGAAAAGCAATTCTTTTCAAGTTTTCATGGTTGATAGAGATTAAAACTGACTGAATATTTTTAAGAGTTTCAACAAGTTCAAGAAACACATTTTATTCGTGCTATGTATTACTCATATGAAATGCTAATTGTAAATTAAATCCAAATTAAAAACGAGTAATTTTTAGTCAAGATCCTGTAAGTTGGACTAGGAAAGTATAAATGTTTGAAAGTATAAATTCATGCTTGTATATCACAACCATTCTCATCAAGAAAGCCGTATACTTTTCTTTCACTTGGATGCGTAGGCGCAAGAAGAATGAATTGGATTGTTGTCTGAACAGATTAGAATGGAAAAGGGAACGGAAAAGACACGTGGCTTTAGTGAAGTTTTTGAGCCTTGTGCATCTGCATGAGTAATAAAGCTAAAATCCATGAAGGCGGATTCTATTTTGAAGATGGGAGAGTCTCGACTTTGATTTAAATTTGAATGGATTAAGTATGAGGAGGGAACTTGAGTAAAGTATGAAAAGTGACAGGATGTTGTGGCTGTGTTTAGATAAATTGAAGATGAAGGATTCTGTACACAGCAGGCGGAGTTGAAACTCGGAAGGTTGAGGTTGACTCGGGTTATGTCTTGTTTGTTGGAATTTCAGTTTGAGAAGGATTTGTGTGCCATTTTGTTGTCGTATAGGGTTGAGTTGTTTCAGGATATTGCGACAAATCGACGGGTTTGAGGTTTGAAATGGGTTAAGCACACTCAGTTCCGAATTTTCCAGGAGTATATCCTTTAGATTAAGCAATGTGATGATGCTGGAATCCGAGTTGTGGCTTCGGTAGTTTGTAGCTATACAATCACTGAGATGGTGTATTCGGGAGAAACTGCCGACAACAAAGAGGAGGATTCTAGTCGACGAGCCACTTTGATGAGGGACGTCGTAACTTTGACTTGGAAATTAAATGCGATGCAAAGGACGACTGAAAATGAAGGTTTCCGGATTTAAGAGCAAAGGCCGGTTTGTGGCCGCTCCAGCTACTATCCATAGCACTTTCTCTCCTACGAAGGAAAGGGTTGACTTGAGTTTTGCGAGTCTTCTCAAGACTGCTGGAATGGAAATTTCGAGCTTTGGTGTGAATTAAGGGACCGTCAAGTATAATATTTTTAAGCTCTGTAGGCAGTACATCGCAGTCCTGCTACTTCTTATTTGGTAGTGCAACAACTCACTGTATAGGTTTATTGAAAGAGAGAGTGTGAGAGTGAAACCAGGATTTAACAGGGCTTTGCTAAGAGCTACGAGTTTACGAAATCAGAAACTACGGTTCTCGTATCTTCACGGAGAATGCAATACTTTCTTGAGACAATTTGGATCCGGACGACTACTACTAAGACTACTATACATACTTACATACATAGATTCTGTATTCTGTATTCCGTATTTCATTTAGATATCGTAACTCGTAAGCAGTATTTGCTTCGTGCACTTTTCGTCTTTTTGACCCAATTTATTGCGTGGATTGAAAATCCTTAATTCTTCTTTGAACCTTTCTTAAAGTTATGCACACGTTTGTATACAGTATATTTAAGGTGGGGGTATGGGGGTACATGCGCTTGAATATACCGTCTGCGTAGTCTGTGCGAGATTAAATGCTTGTAATCTCGTTCTTGTTGAGCATTCCTTTACCCGCTTATTTATGGTGAAAGTTAAAATGTTAATTAATTCCTTTTGAATGTGCGTGACTCCAGGTTCCACAAGTTGCAAAGAAGTCTATGCTTCACAGTAGGTAGTAAGCAAGTACGCAAGTAATAGTAGTAGTCCAAATAGGAATACTGGTTAATCCTTATGTTGTAGGCATTTACTGGTCAATTCGCTGTTGCTGGCATTTTTATCTTTCACATTTAAGGACGACGGGAGAATAAAACCGTAGTCTTTCGTCTTCTCTGTAACAACCATTTTTGCTGTTATGTTTAGCCTTTCTTTTATTTCCTTTCTAGCTTCAAATGATCCGCACGTGTCAGTTGTTTCATGTCCAAACAAAGCAAAACAAGGCAGATTTGACAATTTTCGTTTGCTCCATTTCGTTACAAGCGAATTTGGAGGAACAATGTGAAATAACTGGAAATAAGGATTTTCTGTCCATCATTTTATGTGCGTGGAGCTTGAGCTTTCAAGTCATATGCTTGATAAGAACTATTTGTGCGAAATTGTTTAGACAAACACTGCATTCCATTGAAAAAAAGTGTAGATGTTTTGTTAAGGCTAAGACGGGATTCTTTGTTTGGAAATCTTTAGTAGTTCTGTACATAGTACACTTCAGTCAAGTTCCCGCTTTTCTACTTGACATGGCATTTCTCATTGTGTCGTATTGATTCCTTTTTCAGTTTGCAGCTAGTGGTTCGTAACGACTGCATGCACTCTATTTGCGAAAATTTTGCGTCTCTCCCGTTTGCCTCGTCAGCGACTTACTTTTTCGTATCGAAATGTAAGTGTAAGTATTCTATCGTCGTCCATTACATTTGACAGTTGGGAGAAGCTTGAAGTAAGCCAGTCACAGACATCAAGAGACGGCATTTTATCTTTTTCCCATGTCTTCTTATTTTGCTTTGACACAGATATGTACTTCATTGAATATCCCTTGAGATACGTCTACAGAAAAGTAAATATCCGCAGTATAGTAGTATTCTGTTTTGCAATTCCGTGCACCATTGGTATGAGATCCTTATTGACACAGATATGTACTTCATTGAATATCCCTTGAGATACGTCTACAGAAAAGTAAATATCCGCAGTATAGTAGTATTCTGTTTTGCAATTCCGTGCACCATACCATTGATATGAGATCCTTATCGAAGTCTAACGATTCCTCTAGATAAATATATAACAGGTTCTTGTGTAGTATAGTTTTTCGATTGGCAGATCTCTGACAAAGTTGTATGCATTCTTGGATTGCAAATTACAGTTCAACTGTCGTTTATAGCTATAAAGAAAGTAGTTTGTGCTGTGGCTATACTAGATTCTTTGAAAACCTCGAAAAGATGAATTTTCTGTCATCGAAGGAATCTGTGAACGTGAAGTGAATCGACTTTAGCGCATCGACCGCGCTAAAATTAAGCATGTAAAGTTATTTATGACAATTCTGTTACAATAGACAAGCCCTAAAATAATCATAAATTTTCTTCACGTCTCTCCAATATCGCACGACCATAATCGTCCAAAGTTTCAATTCATATTCAACTCTGAGCCGAGCCTCGCATTCGTTTGTCTCTCCTGTTACTCTTATCGCCCTTCTTTGCTAATTCAACTTGACTCAACTCTTGCGGTACTTCTTTGCTTCTTCCGGCAAATTTTGAGCCAAAAACTTTCTCTCTGCGAGGAGTGTGGAATGAAGATATGAACGACGACTCGTCTTCTCAACAGAAGCCATCTCTAAGTGTGCTGAAAGGAAAGTCAAAGTCAAACTGCAAGGCCTTCCTTCTTCTTCTTCTTCTTCTTTTCCTTTCGCTTGATTCATTTTCATTTGTTACTCCTTTTTCAAGTTGAGATTCTCTTAGAGTCTTTTGTTTTCATAAAGGATAATATCGACTCCGTTTTAGTTCTACCAAATCCATACTTTTTCGAAAATTGTATTCTTGATGGTAGAGCTGTACGCCTCTTTTATGCGCCAGTGAATTATAAAAATTATAACTCCAGTTCCCAGAAATAACTGAATGATTTTCTAAATAGTTTCATGGTTTATAGTTTTTTGTAATTATTGTGTTTTTTTGTCTCGGTACTAACTCCTTTCTTTGTTCAACTTCAGGTTTTTACACATTTTGTCTTGTGAGTATATAACATTCAAAAAAGAAAGTCTAAAATTGTGGTTTTTGCGCACTGCACTCGCGAAGTTTTAAACAGATTTGTTTCAACTTAACTTAAGAAAGAAGATGAAACAGCAGCTGAACTCAAAGTGGAGCAGATGATACACGCGCACGGTATTATGCCTGCTGACGTTTATTACAGACTCTCTTTCATCCTACACTCACTTAACTACCCGGAGAGAAAAGGTGTCAGACGACTTGAATTACACTGGGATCTCTTTTGCGAATGAAATGTGTTAAGAAGAGGCTGGATAGTAGTTGTCTCCCCTGCTTTTCATTCTCCCAGTATTGCTAATTAGCAAAATTTCTTACACCTGTTGCTGTTTCGCTGTTCGCAAAGATTGCATTAGGAAGAGTGTCTTTCAACGACTAATTGCATAATTTATTGAACTGTCACGTATAATGAACAATTAAAAAGAAGGTGCAAAATACTTCATCACTGTGTGCAGAAAGGTGTAAATAAAATGGAGCACTGCTGGTGCCAGCAGTGCAGTCATTTCGTGGGTAATGATTCGCCAATTGTGACATCAAAGATTTAACGAGCACTCAAAATCAAGTGAGAAGAAAATGTCATGTACATCCACGCCCATTTGGTTTGTTAAGCCTTCCAGCTACTTGGGAGATGAACACGTCATGCACCGATTAAAAATGGGAAAATCGGAAAAGGAGTAATGGTAGTTAGCACAATTTAATTACTAGTTTGAAACAGTTTGCGTGTTTTATATGGTGTGTTTGGGTCGTGTTTAATATTGTGGATGCATACTAGCAGAAATTGGCCGATGGCTATTAAATGGACTCTGTGGTATCATTTATTGTTATAGTTTTGAGGGAACATTAAAAGTACGGAGACTCAAGGGGTTACCCTTCCATGTTTTCTGGACAGATTGTTATTTCAAAAAATACCAGGTGGGAAAGGAAAGAAACGGGGCGTAGCGACGTGTTCAGAATCAGGCGTGGCCTGTCTCGTTCGTTAAACCAGTACTGACTCTAACTTGAGCACGACTTCGAGACGACCATGTGCTATCGATACACAAGGAGGGAAGGAACTACTCATTAACAAAGAAAAATATTAACTTCCAGTCAATTGTGATTTGTTCTTTTTTCGTTAAAAAATGAACTTTATGCATTCCTTTTGTTACTTGAAAAGCCAAACTTGTCTATCGCTTCATCTCATGGAATTCCACCTGAGACATCATTCTTCGACTGAATCAAGCGGACTCTTCGTATTTGGCGTCATGTTGAATTAGCATTAGAGCATCACCCTCAGTTCCTTTGGTCTTTGTTCATAATAATATTTCTTTAAGTGTTCAATTCAAAGTGGAAATAAAAAAGCTCAAGAAGCAAGCACGAATGGTATCCTCCTTCTTTTTTTGACTCAACTGTAGCATGATCGTCGTACTTTCATCTGATAAAATTCTACTTATTTGGGGGGAAACTTGGAAACTTGTTAGTCAGTCAGTTGGGCTTCCTTTCGTTCATTTTACTGCACTGCACCCGTGCAACTTAACAAAATGTACTTCTGTGTGTTTCAAAGACGTTTTGTAGTCTGTAATACTTTACTTTGTGTCTTTGCATTGTATGGAAATGGAAGTCAACGGAGAAAGACACTGCCACAAGGGAATTTTTCCGTATCTGTTGATCAGACTGATGTGGTCGAGAAGACTTCTTCTCTTTTCCTCGCTTTCCATTTTTTCGGCTTGTTCTCGACTTTACTACTTTTATTGAGAGTATTATTCACAGGCAGGTTTTATTACACGGGTTCCCTTTTGTCGCTCCTATGAGAGTTGTAGAGGGTTTTATTCAGCCAACTTAGTTTTTTTTAAGATAAGAATTTTTGACAGTGGTAAGTGATACAGGCAAAGGGTAGTTAACCATTTGTGAGGTGTAATTGTTTAAATACAAATTAATGAAAAGAGAGAAAAAAAAGTTTGATTACGTGCCCCGCCTCCGGTGCAGTTCCCTTGACTTTAACCTCATTAATGAAATATCCGCCGCCCTCATTAAGTTGAAGGAGAAGTCGGCAGTTATCAGAATGCCGGCAATGAAAACTGTAGTGAAGAGGCAGAGCTCGGCTGCTGCAACTCTTTCTTTTGTATGTGCACACTTTCATAGTTTCATTTTGGCCCAAGTACCCATGATGACGAGTTCTAGACGAAGTGCATACAATGCCGATGGGACTCATTGCGTGAAGTGGTGAACTGCCAAAGGGTTGATGGGCACTGACAGACAGTAAAAAGACAAGAATCAAGGCAGAAGGGAGGCATGTCTGAAGTATAAAGGATCACAGTCAAAAATTACAAAGGTACTCTTCCAAACCTGGAGCGGAGCAAGAAGTATAGGAAGAGCTGAGCAGAGATATAGTAAATTGTAAATACGACAAGAAGGACGACGACGATGCGATGTTGTGTTGGAGAATGCCATTGCTGCTGCATTTTGGTCCAGATGAATTTTCTGTAGAGACTGCTTTTGATACATTTTTTTCATTCTGTTCTTCGCTCAGCTGCTCTTGTTCTTTCCAGAGCAAAAAAAGTTCCGAGTCTTTCACTCATATTCTGGAACGGAGCATAGAAACAGTTGAGTAGTAATCTGGCCAGATTTTGGTGATGTTACATTGTGCTTGAATCATGTCGCTGCTGGAGCAGTATGAGGCATTTTTTCTATTCATAATACTACACATTTTTTCCCAAATGTTCGTCCTCAGTCCTCAAACCTGGCTACAAGCCAGAGGGCTCAGACTCAATGCAAAAAATGTGAAGAATAAACGATTTGCTGAGAAATCCGCCAGTGTGTTAGTAGTAGAATTGATTCCTCGTGTTATGCTAGTAAGGGACCATCAATTGAAGAAAATGCCTTGCAGAACGTCGTGATTTTTCTGCACAAAGTTACAGTTAACAATGCTGACTCGCGCCACCCAAATAATGATCTATCCAGTTTTTCAAGTTTGAAATCAAATGAATTCGCAAAAAGGAATTTTTGGGCGATTCCAGGGGGAAAATGTTCAATACAGAAGAATGTATAAGGGAAACTGTCAAGCACATACAGCTGCGTGATATGTTGTATCCTAATGACACCTTGTGAGATTCTATTTCTAATCCTTGATGATGATGGCACCTTATACGATGTTATTCGAGGGGAGACAGACGTCCTCCAAGGATTCCGTATCATTACGAGCCGTATTTTTGATGACGGGTCTTCTGTTGTGCGAGACCCTAGCTCAATTCCTCTGTCGGCGTCATCATCATCATCATAAACCTAATCATCGTTCGTGTATCTTGAATCTTGTTGGCTCGTTCCGTCATTCGTCTGTTGCGTGTCATTGCATTTCTGTCGACAAGATTTTTATGTATGACTAGTCGGACGATGCACAAAACATTTGAAGAATTATTGCCTCCTTCGTTGTTGGCTCTTGCTCGCAGCTTTATTTTTTGCAATAAAAGATTCTACAAACTCCAAGTAAAAAAAGTAAACCTAAAACCTACTAAACCAAAAGTTGTGCAAAAAACCAAGGCACCGTGTCGAGCCTTGTACTGCTATCTGGTCTAATGCTTACTACCGAGGAACCAGATGCGACGTCGTCATGCATTATTTTCTCGGGTTTGAAACTTGCAGTTTCTCCTCCTCAACGTGTCCTGTCGGATTTTTCTCCTGTGGAGTTGTGTTGTTGTGCACGATACACGTCCATCTTCTACACATTTAATGTTTAACGTACTGGTGTAAGACCCAGTGCCACTGCAAACTGCAAGCGCTAACACATTACACTACTGGATATGCCGTGTGAGTCTAGTTTTTTCTCCTATCATGTGAAGGAAAGCTGGAAATCTCAGTTTTTTGCCAAAAAATAAATCTTCACTGGCGAGAACGACACGAGAAGAGAGAAAAAGAAGAGGTCATATTTCTTCGTTAGGCCAAATATATTTTTCCCGTCTTAGTGCTCTTTTCATATTGTGCCTTGAGCTTATGTGTTCGATTCAAGGTATATGTGATCCACCCTCACTGTATTTTTGTCTTTGATCAAGCGACTGAATCTTTACGTTGTTTTCGGCGAAATGGATTGTATATATGTATTAACTATAGGGACATGGTGCAGCTGCATCATCATGAAAATCATCTTGGGACTGAGTTTCTGTTTCACTTCGTATCGTCATCACTGAATGTTATGTGTACAGAAGAAATGGAAGCGAAACGACGTGGCTGTCGGGATATGTTTTGTTTTCGTACAACTTGACTTTCCTACTTGACTTTTAGTGTTGATGTTGAGGAAGAAAGCTTTTTTGCTCACGGAAGAAAATGGAAGTGTGACTTGCGACAGTTGGGAGTTGGGACTTGAAGGAACGAATCGTCAGAAAGAAAAGGTTTTGATACTTATGATGGCAATATGTAAGCATCAGTTTTTTCGGGTTACTTTCCATATTGGCAAGCTAACATTTATTTAGATTTATTGTGTACCTTCATGTCGTCTTTGGAGAATCCGTTTCCTGCCTTGAATGCAAATATGAGCTAAAACTTTGAAACACAAATACATAAAGTTGGCTTATAATGACGTAAAGTACAGTGTAGTATTTTTTTGAAACGCATTGCATGTTCAAAGAAACCGAGCGTCTAGTGAAACCTGCACTTAATGTAAGGCACTGGGTTTTTTGTGGTTGAGACCATTGAGGTGATGGTGACACGGAGAAGTGACTGATTGGATGGATGGGGCCCGTGTGGCTTTTTTGGTTGCTTTTCGTGCGCTAGAGACAATATGTGCCTGTGCGTGCCGGAGAATTCGACAATCCGAAAATCCTTTTTTGATTCCTGCCTTCCAGCTCTTTGGCCAAACTGCCAAAAAAGAAAGGGAGTCTGTGAGCCTCATACTGACGGAGGCGGAGTGGAAATCATCGCGTTTCGTGTCGAGGTTGTAGGGTTCAATCGTGGCAACTCAACTGGGCTTTCTCCAGCGAGTGACGGTGACGGGTGGCTTGCTACCATACTTGTCTGGTAGTCTTGTGAATCTCGCCGATCTGAAATGTATTCTATAGGTTCAAAAGTATGCTTGGGATTCACAAACACACACACTCCCTCCTCTTCACAATTTGCAATAAGGTGAATTTTTTTCGCGTGTTCGTGATGATCTAAAAGGTGTCTGAACTTACATTTACTTTGCTACATTGGGATGCCTTGTCGGCACCGCCAGCTGCAAGAAGGGTTGCAGCAGCCAATATGCCAAAGTGCCAATTGTCCAATTAAAAAATTTGCATGGAGAGGGCAAAGGCTGAAGTGGTGTTATAATAACTTGACAGCTGTACTTGCCCAAATGCCACAGCTCATATTCACATCTCTCATCTGACTACAAAAAGATTTAGTAGCTATTCAAGTTTCCAGAGCAAATAGCCCTGCAAATGCCTACATAAGACTTTCTACTTGAGATAAAGAAAAAATCCGCTTTGTTCTGCACACCCTGCTTGGGCGGAAACGAAACTGACACAGAAGACAAACAGGATTTGTGCAGACCTTCGTCCTCCAAGCGAGTATTTTTGCATTAAAAGTGTGTATCCCCTTGTCGGACCCATTAGGTGCATATTGCGTGCTTTTATTCTCGCACTGTTTAAACCAAGTTAACACAATGTCCGTCCGTTAGAGTAGGCAATGTAGTATTCAAAGTGTAGACTCCTTCCATGTTGGATGATTCTAAGCAAATTCTTATAATGGTCTTTTTTTCTTTTCTTTGTGTGCAGGGTGACACATCCATCCTGAGAGCCATGAAATACGATCAAGAGATTTGCATACGCACGGATGACGGGTAAAAGAGAAAATACTTTTGAGAATGCTGAGTTCTAGGAGTATTTGTATCATCATCCCTTTACCGACTTTACCCCTTCTCGAAAGCTTCAAGAACCCTCACACTCCCTTTGGCAACATGAAAGCAAAAAAATACAAGTTCATCTCATCACTACAAGTGAAAAACGAAGGAAAAGCCCCGGATGACAACAACATGGTGAAAAAAGTTTCTTCTGTGTATTCCTTCGCATCGTCCCATTTTGTCACAAGGACGAAAAAGCTGAAGCGAACGCACATTTACATCATCGACCTTACCAGCAGTACGAATAATGGTCCACCATAACTGCAAGGAAAGGGAACAGAAAGAAGGATTTTGGGGGCTTTTTTTTGAATTGGAATTGCAACTCGTTCTATGTGCCGTGAAAAGAAGAGACGATTTCTTCTTCGCATTACATAGTATACCAAAAAAAAGAGAAAAACCAAAAGCGGCTTACATCGAGTGTACCTATTGAAGCCAACAGAAGAATCTTTCCTGTGTCTCCTTTCACCGGGACAAAATCGGAATATTCGATAATGCAAGTGTTTTTCAGTGTGGCATTAGGCCGTGTCGTCGTTTGCAACATTATACCTTTTCTCTAAAACCTTGTGCAAAAAGAAACGAAAATACGTCACTATTGGTACTTTTGTCGTTCTCTAAGAAATTCCTTATGCTTTTGTGTCATTTATCCCTTATATAAATTCGAATTCGTATTTAGTATCAACATTGTACAAATAGGAATCGTGGTGATGTCTTTTGTGACTAGCATGAAACTGAAACTATTTGCTATTTAGTACCATATATTGCAATTTTTATCCTTTTTTTTGCCATGACGCATCGTATAATCCTTACAATTTTTCGTGTACAACTTTCAAGACTGGATTTCCAAAACTGGAGAAGCTTAAACTTGAAAAGAAACCTACGTAATGAGAATTATTATGGTACTATATATTAGAACTACAATTTTAAAGTAGAAACTAGGAAAATAGATCTCTCTTCAACATTCAATGTTACACCGATTTTTAAAATTCCAAAACATAGATTTTTCAAATATCCTTCTAAATGTACTCGCTAATTCAAACGCATTAAAATTATATGAGTACTTCAATGATATTCTGCAACAAACGTAAAACATTCTATAAAATACTATAAAAATTCCACTTCAAAAAACTCTCTTGCTATGAAAATGGAATGCTGAAATGCAACGTGTTTGCACAATTTGGCATTCACTATTATACTGTTTTATTTGTTCTTAAAGTTGATTTGTATCATGATCATGACAAAAACGACATATCTCTCCTTTAAAAGAACCCGTTTTACCCAATTTTTATGGTTTACCAAAATTTTATAAATCACGATTTTAAGTAGGTTATCACAGGAACTGTTGGGAGGTTTTTTGAAGCTTTTCCTCTCGTATTTATTATTCTAGTCACAGTCAAGATTTTAATCACGGTGGAAAATCATCATGCACATTACCTTTGCTGAAATATATTATACGTCTTGAAGACAATTGTATTTAATTACGTTTAAAACTATAAGAATCGCAAGTTTATGTCCTCTATGTATAAAACTGTGTGTCCTAAAATGTCAATGTGTTGATTAACATTATAAAATGTGCAAAAGTCTAATTGTGTGCTTCGTAATCATCGTGCGTGCGTCCAACTTGTGTAACGTTTGTGTCCATTTACTCTAGATTTTAACGCGTATTTGTTGTTATTCCAGTGTTGTTTGTAAACTTCATGTTTGCACCTTTCCTGTATTATTAAATTTATGATAATAATAATAAATTACTTAAGTACTATGTATCCTGATATTAAAATGATGCGATAAATAATAAACGATTTAAAAAAATCATGTGAACAAAAATTTAACTAATTGTGTTCGGTCTGGCTAATTGAAAGCACTAAGAAACATACAAGTTTCCGAGCGTTTTATGGTTTTATTAGACATTTTGAATGTAATGGATTACGTATATTTCAAACTTTCATCAAAAATGCATTAAAAGGAAGATACGCAACGAATAAAGAAACGTTTCTGAAAGGATTCCTGTTGAAAAGCGAGACGGCATACGTTAGGTGCGAAAAAGGAAGAAATGCAATTTATAATTGACATGATGAAAGAGTTCTAAAGAGCACAGGAAGAAGGTTGTTGCGAAATATTAAAGTTTTAGAAACTTCTTGAGACTCATGTTAGATAGTTGCATGGAGGACATGTTTCAAAGTCTTGAGACGAAATGCGCGATTCATTGATAAAAACGAGTCTCGCGAGATGAGATGGAGTGAAATGAAATGACGACGATGAACTCGACTTTGCTCTGGGAGTAGCTACAATGAGTGAATGCATGTATTCTTAAAAGCTTCTTCATCCTTTTCCATGGAAGAGCAATCTCTGGGTCCAAGACAAGCATAGGAGCTGAGTGGAAATGGGGAACAGATGAAGTAAACGCACCAAGAAGGAGTTTTCTCTTGGAGAAAGTCAACGAACACTTGCCTTAAATGCGAAACGAGTTGGAGGAAGCCCATTTAATGCTCAGTTCAGGTTTCGCCACTTTCATGAGGAAATAGCCAAATGAAAGGAACCGGAGAAGGAGTTGAGACGAACGACAAAACTGTCGCGGAAGTTGAGTTGTTCCCTGACTTATGCTTTCACAAATGGATTTTCTCTCATTTCTGCATTGCTAAATCATGGAAACTCATTTCTATTTCAATCTACCACTAGCACTCCAAAGGCTTATTTCTTTTTTACAAGAGTTCATCATCGGGTTGGTATAAGTTGATACTTTTCAGAAGAGAAAAAATGAGCTGGTTCTCCATTGATCATAAGAATTCGAACTTGGAACGGCTGTGCAGACAGAAAAAGTCAAAAGAGTGTTGAAAAAGCAAACAACTTGTCGTCGGATACAAATAATCACAACTTTAAAAGATCACTACTCTTTTTGACCCTTTTTTCTCGTTTGTTTGTGTGAAACCACAAAATTCCGGTGTACCCTGGCCACGTCTGGATTTTTTTGTTCTTCAATACTTACAAAAGCAGAGCAGTAGCCAAGAAAGATTAAGGAGAATGTAACCCGCAGCCAAGAAACCTTGACGGAGCACAACCACAGAAAATGCAGAGGGGGGAACTGACAAAAGTAAAGCACGGGATGTGATGTGTGTAAACCCTTAATGTCTTTGTATGTTTTTCCAATGTGAAGTCAGAGACAAAGATTTTTTTTCCACCAGACATTATCCCGTCTCGGGAGTTTTGGGGAAGATGCAGTTGAAGCAATGGACTACTTGTACTATGCGATCTTGTCTTTTTTTCGTATCCACATGTTTTGGACATTTGCCTTGATTCCTTGGACGGATGCGATGCAGTTGACTGGTCGTTCGTGGTGGTTGTATAGAAAACGTGAGGTAATCGTCTAGTTCGGATAGTTTGGTTGCGGATGCGGACGAAGGGCATAGAACAACCAACTTTACACTACACACAAGTCACATTTGAACGTTGCTTGCTCTTGTGGCTTGCTTCTCTTTCTGTTCTGTCATTTGCCGGAATAGTGAGAAAGGGATTCGGTGTAATGTAATGGTAGACCTCGAGTGCATGTTTGTCTGGTGATGTGGACTCTGCGGTAAAGACGAGAAAATGCTTCTGGCTCAAGAGATGCGTTGCGTTTGCTGCACTGTCATTTTGTGGCACTTTCAACTCTCAGCCTATGATTATGGACAGTCGTTGCATCTCACTGAGCGCAAATGTTCCTTATATACGCATTTTACATTTGATACAACGATGCCAGCAAAAGACCTCAGCTGCTATTATTGTTCCTTCTACTAACATTTCTTCTTTTGCTTTTCGATCCTACTTCCCTTTTTCCCATAAGAATTTGCATATGAGCTTTACATTTTAAATTCTTGCTAACTTGCTTCCTGAAAATTTTCCATTTCAATTCAAGAAAAGCATAACCACAATCCGAAGAGATGCTTTGTTTTGTTGACTTTGCGGATAATGGATAAGAATTTATACGGATTAAAGTCTTTTCGCTTACGCAAAGCAAAGTTGAAGGTAAAAATGGAGTTTGAACCCTTGGGACTTGTGACTGTGTCACTGTTTCACTATGTGCATGTCAAAAAAGACGTCCATCCGCTTGCAGAGGGATACTTCAAAAGAGGAAATGTTCCTTTTTTGTCGTAAAACTCAGGAAATTGCCCTCTTAACCAACCGAGATGTCCGGCTTTTTCCAAAAATGTCCACAAGAGATTCGAGATCTACTTGGAATTTTTGCTCTGATTCCAAATTGACATTTTTTGGATGTACCGCACATTTCCCAGATACTGTTGAGAAGATTATCCCATTTCTAAGGAATTTGTGTATAAAGGAGAAGTTGTTACATTCGAAAATGATATGGAAGTTACCGCAACAGGAAGAGCAGTACAAAGATTTTTGCTCATTCACGAACAAATGGCAGGTACTAACTATATACGATCGTATATATGTATTATAAAGACATGATGGAGATAAGGATTTTTACACAACTGGAATCCATTAGCACACGGGTTTCAACCACATTTTACATAAGCTTGACCAAAGGAGACGCCAAGACATGACAGTTCCTTTAATGCGTCATAGTGGTCAAAATACAAAAGTTGGCAATGCAGCGTTAAGGAAGGATCAAGGAAGACGGGAGATAGACAAGAAGGAAAAAACACCATTTGAGAGAAGGTTTGAGACCTCATCTTGCTCACTTTTATGATTATGACAAACCTTGCCGGCTGTACTTATCGCTAACTGTTCGTCCGCCAGGATTTTTTTTCCGTGAGGATAAACCCCATGGTGGCTGGTCGGTGACCATTCTCGTCGTATTACTTTGTTCTCGTCGTTTTTCCAAGTGCGGCAGACATACACTTTTGCCGACTTTTGTCCCGCTCATTCTGCGTGAGATGATGAGATGCCGGTCTAACAAAAACTGCGTCCTGAGGTCCTGACCAGAAGGCAAGTGGATGGTGCTAAGCCTTATTCTTTTGCACATAAGGAGCGTCTTCTTTCCTCCAACGGAAGACGCAGATCGATTCCCTCATGCCGACATCGATTTCCTCTTGAATTTTTCTTTGCCGAAACAGGCCTCGTGTCTCTTTCCCTCCTACGAGCATTAAACCAAGCGGCACACAACGCACATGAAAGTAGCAAGAGAAAAGAGAGAGACTCAATGTGCATTCCCCGCTTGTCCGCTGCTTTCTTCATTTCTCTCTTTGAGCGTGTCTCTCTCTCGTTCCTTCTTTTGCTCCTCTTTCTCCGTTCCATACCATTGACCAGTGTGGAACAGATCTGTCGGTTTTCGGAATGAATGCGTGAAATGAAGTTTTTTTTCTTTCTGCACGCACACTGGACTCTAATGAAGCATCCTAACCTTATTGGCAAGGCGGGCACGGGTTGCGGAGAATATGGTGATATTTATTACGTCAAAATGATGGCCGTGCTTTACTTAACGGCGTTTTTTCTTAGACACTTCGTCGACTATGTATACTTCCCTTTCTCACCAAACCCACCCATCCCATACAGCATTCGCTCTTGTGCTTTCACAGCTATGACAGCACCCGCTGTCATAATCAGTTATTTAAGTATGCATTTAAAATTAAACCGCACTTTGACTTTGACAATTTTAATTTATTAAAAGTTCATTCAAATTGTCAACGACTGTATGCCCTTCACTTCTTTTCGTAACGTAAGGCCTCGGAAGAACCACCTGTATTTAGTTTGCCAATTCGACAATAATGTGTCATTATTGTTGTTACGACCAATCGGATTTGAAATATTAAATTATAGTCTCAATCAGTTTCAACCTCAAAGTCTCAATGATACCTACGATATTCAATGTCCTNAATGTCCTGTTTTCTGTCTGAGCTTAGATTCATGTAATGAAATGCGTGTGTTCAACTCACCTCATCATGACACGACAACGAAAGTCAGCAAACAAGACTATAAGCAGTAGGGAGAGGACAGGTTGATAAGACTTGGTTCGACTCTACCCGCTTATTTACTTACACATGTGTACCTACAATAATAGGCAAATAATGAGAGTGACTTGCATAATTCGTAGGTGCGCTGGTTCCAGTAGTTGCGACTTGTGTTGGTTTAATGCAAACAATCGCCGCACCATAAGGCACCATCAGACGTCTTTTCTTGTCTTTTGATTTGTTGGAGTGCCTGTTCACTCCTTGTACTGTACAGGTGTAATGGAGACGAGCACAATACAAATGAGTCTTCGACTCTTTTCATCAAATACAACTGGCGCTCACACAGTACTTTCTCATTATTAGTTACGCGTTTACGCATTCATTCCTTCCAAGTAAGGTTGGCTGTGTTGGAAACGTGTGTACTTTCGGAACCGACCAACTTGACATTGGGATTTAGGATTACACCTTGGTTTTCATTTACAATTTGTTGCATTATTCAAATGAGAAAATTTTTTTTATTGAACACAGGGTCCAAAATGGGAAAAGATGTGTGCGCTCCACGAAGATTATTCTCCAGTACAACTTTAGCGTAAAGGTATTTGAGGTAATTTTGGTAGTGAAATTGTTCATTCATTCGAAACCAGCTTTCTTTTTCTTGGAACTTGCTGAAATTACTGTATTCTTTAGTTACAAAAGTGAAAGAAATTACAGCACAAAAAGCCCTTAGAGTAACAAGTGAAAAATTCAATTTGCAAAGCATGGTTATGTTTATGGAAAAAATAAAATGCTGAAATGTTGAATCATTTTACGAGGATAAGGTGTCATACTTAACTTAGGATTTGACACTATGCAGCCTTATGAGCACTTACGAAGATGAAAAATTATGTCACCGAGGAAGGCTTTTACGTTTTCTTGTGACTCTCAGACTTGTTACCTTTTAAGAAGAATATAAAGGGTTGGACTTACTTGTACCAGGGAAGACTTTAAGTTTCCTTCTGCTTTTTTCGACGTTTTTACAAGTAAGAATGGCATAAAAGACGTAATGCTAATGTAATGCAGAGTAATGAAATGTAATGCTCTGTGCGCGGACAGAATGGAGTCCTATTCAATAAAAGATGATGACGCGTCTCTCGTTGTCGTTACTCTCTGCGTGCCCGTCTTCTGTGTGCGTCTTTTTTTTCTCAGCTTCCTTCCCTGTGTTCGTATATATGTACGTTCAATTGTATGTGTGTCCTGGTATTTTTTACCCTGGGTTGAACACAGAAAGAAGAGTGAACACATGAAAGAAATCGGGGTTTGGCAAAAGGAAAAAATATTGACAGAGAGGACTCATTAAGCTTCATGCGTGTCATACTCATAGATAATGTTAACGACGACCCATTGTACCATGGGCTGACACACATAAAGGAGTGGGACACATGTCTTACTTTTATGACGTTTTTCTCCTGTGTCATCTTCCGTTTTATGTGAAAATAAGTAGCGTTGGACGTGAACGTGGACGCTTCCTCTCCCACAGCCTTGTCTCTTCAGGTGCTTGTCACTTTGTCACTCCTCATTTTCATCCGCTCAAGTTTCCTCTTCCACGTGTTCCAAACTTTAAAGAGGTAAGGGCACTAAAAGGAAGAAACAAGTCGTTTCCAGTTTTTCTTACCATTTTGCATTTCTAATTTGCACACGCAGTTTAGTATAATTTCCTAAAAACTATCCAAGCGAAGTGAATGAACAGAGTGCATTTTCCAAGGGAAACCCTGTTTCAGAAAAACTTTTCCCTTTTGATATCCACTACACATCAACCTTAAGGGATACACAAAAACCAAGGCCATCGATAGAAAATTCCTCAAGTCAAATCATCCCTAACTATTATCCCATTATCTTGTACCCAAACGTAAGTTTGTGCAGCAAGTGAGCAAGTGCAAGTATGCGCGTTACTAACTTGAAGCAAAGTCCATTCACGGCTTGTGTGTAATTTTCTATAAAGAAATATAAACCAACCACGAAAATCAACGCCAGAAAGCAAATCATGCACCTTTCCAAACTTGTCTTCTCCTGCTTCCACAACTTTGGAGCTTCAATGAATGAAAAACACTGCCTAATGCCACTTTTCCTTATATAGAAGAATTATTCTTTCCAAATCCACTTGCTTCAAGTGATCGAGTCCTAAACGACGGAAGAATGTGGCCATCCGAAAGCAAAAAAACACCGATCTTTGTTGTTGTATAAGAACATAAACACTATAGCATTGTTCCCTTCCGAATGTTTTTTCAGCGTCAAAGTTCCAAGACTGATATTTACCAACAAACTCGGATCCCTTGCTTTTTAATTTAGGAAAATCTGTTTTTGTCCAGAATTTTTTCTCCAGTACTGCGACTGCCCTAAAACGTTCATCATCATCCGAAGCAGCTCTTTGCTCTTCTGCCTATAGGAAGAAAAAAAACTTGTTCAAGAAATTGTAATAACTTTTTTTCAATATTGCAATCAAATGGAGGAAATCTTTCAACGCTGAAAGGCATTGACGAGTTGAGGCTTTTCACCTTTAAACGAAATGAATAACACCAAAACACAGAGAAACTCTTTTATCTTGTGGAAATAAAGCGGAGACGAAAAGATACAGAAAGTTACAATTTCAAAGGAAGCCGATGATGAAAGAAGCTTTGAGTCTCAAGTAAATAGCAAGCAAGTATACGTATAGCAAGTCAAAGTCAAGGCCGTCTTTGATACTGAGTTTTGGTCATTTATCGTGTAATGAAAGATTACATTACGATTGGAAATGAATGCATTTATTCATTGAAAGTCAAAGGTTACGTACAGAAACCAAAGGCTTCCTTGGGAGCCAAACAAATGGGATTGTATATGTAGTATCACATTTCGACAATTGATTGAAGAAAAAATACGAAAACGTCTTCAACTTCAGAGTATCAGTTCAGGTTCTATAAAACAGCAAAAAAACTCAAGAAAATGAAAGGAGCATACTTACTTCATACAACGGGGCGCTGCTGATTTTTTTCTTTTTAACGTTGCAATCTTATGGTTTTTTGAAAAGATATGATATAACATGTAAATTGAAAACTAAAAAACAAGACGTTTGCCATATGTTTTTGAGCTTTACATGCAAAAGTCTGGATTCAGCATTTTTTCCCCCAAATTTATAACACTAATTTGGTTTTCATTAGCTTTTGCTTCCGTCGGCAGCGCTTAAAACAAAATTTATTAGGATGCATTTTGTAAGAACTACAGCGAAAATGACAAAAAAATCAATGCACCATTTTCCGAGAGGAAGCACAAGTTAATTTTCTCGAAACGACATCATTTTCTTCCTGAAATATACTGGTCATGTGCGGATGTGCTTGTGCTCACGTCTCAGGTAACACTTAATAAGATTAAGCTCAGTCATCAGAGTCTCTTCAATTGTCCAAACTTTGGTGCTTTACTTCCCTTACTCAATTTCTCAATGAGCTCGTTCCAAGCTGCTGCTCCTACGTTGTGCATTTTCTTTCTCCTCATTCTGAGCACTTAAAGATGGTACTACACTCTCTGCACTTGAAAAAAAAATTTGAGAAAAGAGAGAAAACGAAAAACGCATCACACTTGTGTCTCAAGTGTTAGACCAAACAACTCAAGTGTTACCAATATAACACCAGTCTACTAGTATCCTTTTTTAAAAAATCTGCGCTTTGAACAAACAACAAATAAAGACTATAGAAAGGGAGTGCAAAGCACTTGTTTTCGCTTTTTCAAATTCTTTCTTTGGCTCTATCCTTTAGCTGTTTCCAAAAAGGAACTCTCGTTTTTTGTGTTATATTATGCAACTGGCGAAACTTAAGAAAAGCAAACGTGTTGTACTATTAGCGTATCGTCAATTTTTTTGCTATAGTTTGTCTTTGTGCCTTTGGCTGCTCGTAAGTGTATACGTATTCTTGAAAAAAAAGTCTGTAAAAGGATCACTGTTGCTACTATTTCTCTGTGCGGGTGCTAAGAGCTTGGCAATTGTTCGTACGCATTTACTTTGTATCGTGTAGTGTGTATGAAAGAGCTTCTTTACACTAACACATCCTCCAGCCTTTTCTTGGTACTTTTTCCGAAATTCAATTCACTTCTTTTTTCGCAACACACCGAGAAGCACGAAACGTGGAAGAAAGACTTTGGGAAACTCCTTTCCGTTCGTTAACTTGCACTTTGCCTCAATTACTTTCAGGACATGGAGAGAAATTACGAGAGTGACTTGAATCGCACTCATCCTTAAGTACTG
>JABASF010001449.1:0-22126 GCA_019776145.1 Harlomillsia oculata | reverse complement strand
GAAACGTAACACAACGCATAGCAGCCCAGAGAATAAAAACCACAAGTACAAACTTTTAAATAGGAAAACAATAGTGTTCTGTGTACCAAAATGAGAGTGAGAGTGAGAGTACCCTTTCGAAACGTTCTCCAAGTGGTTCTTTTATAGTAGTTTTTGGTAAAACCTCTCGGGACACTGTCTGAACATCAATTTCACTCAGGCTTAATTGAAGTTTACATTTACACTTGGAAATGCAATGTGTGTTCTTTAAATTTCTTTTGTTTACCATTGTCCGTTTCATACGTTTTTCCCCGTGTGTGATTATTGAACCGAAAGGCGGAGCAGGCGGGGATGACGGGTGAGGTAGGTTGGACCGAAGTGACCTTAATGGATTTACAAAAAGTGGTTGACATTCATTACACTTGGCAGAAAAGGAGCACACACACTCACCCTCACGCAGGAGTAATCTCGTCACCGGAAGTAATCTCGTGACCCTGAAAGCCTGAAGAAAAGCAACGTTTGATTTTCTCGTTAAACTCGTTAGCATAAGCGACTGAATGTGGGATCAAACGAGCGATTTAGACCACACTGGGCTAACGACTTGACCTACTTAACATCAAAAGGAACGAAACAATGGGTTCTGGAAATGCTGTCGGATGTTAAAGAAGCATAATAGACTGTGTCAAGATACACTCTGTGAAATCATGTACAATGCAATTCCTCGCACGACTACAAACACACATTACACATTGCGAAGACAAAAGGCGAATCGTGATTGTGTCCTTTTGAGTCTTTTGTCACACTTTGCATAACGATACATCGTGGAATTTACCCTTTTACCAAAATGGCATTTGGCACGCTTGTGACGTCAATCCAAATTTTACGACTTGGACGATCCATCGCATTAAATGGATTAGAATGAAAAGTTAGGAGAACCAACTGAAGCACACAGCATTAATGAGGAAAAGAGCAAAACATGAACAATAAACGTGACGATGGACGAGTCTCTGTTTTAGTGTTGATGATGGAGTGTATGCTGGGGAAAAGTGGTAACGAGTCTCGTGCTGATGATGATGTCGAGAATTTCACATTGTAGGACGTTACTTACGTGAAATGTTAGCTCTAGCTCAGTAGGAAAACAAAGTTTGTGTTTCTTTCCACACATTCGTCGGATTGGCAGTTAGCCGTAGCCCGTAGCTCCTGATGAGATTAATGATTAGTTTGCATTCAGGACAGAAAATGTTTGCAAAAACTCCTCTCGCATTTTGGTCGATAGACAACATTTTCTCGACAATATATTCGCATAAAAGAACAAAAGACATTTGGAAATAATCCAGTAGAAAAATCTACACCCTGAATTTTCACTGGTGCATTTCTGTTATACCCGTGTAATAAATTCGGATAGTAATTTAACTTGACAAATGATGATAAATTCCATGCTGTCTATCAACTCAGTCATGCCTTGGCTCGAAGAGCAAACACATACTCTGTTCATTTCGTATGCAAAAAATGTTCCAGGATGAAATATGAGTTGGGCGAAGGTGTCTTTTCGGTTCGGGCGAGAGAAATCCTCAGTTTATGTCATTCTCATCGGAGCAGGATCATCTTTCAAATCTGTAATAAAAATAATGAAGGAAGCGAGCGGAAAAGAAAATATTATACACCATCTACCAACAACCAAGGAAGGAAAAGGAACTTAAAGAAACAAGATTTTTTTCTTGGAAATGTGACCTCAACGACCCGGATTAATCAGTTCCGCTTGGTGACAAGGACGAAGAGAATGGACGAGATGATTAGCATAAGCACGCTACTCGGCACTTACGACGTAATAATTGAAGCAAATGCAAATACAAGTGACGCTAATCATATGCATCGTTTGGCACTCAAGCTTGCACAGGGCAAAGCCCGATTAATGCCCGGTTTTTGCAAACTTTCGGATTACGGCGTTTTAAATCGCCATGTTCTTGATTGCAACTTTGCAACCTTAGGCTTTTATACAACTTCCATTACTCAACCGATGAAATAAATGTATGCGAAAATGTGAACGTAAGGCAGCTGTGATGGAAAATGACGACAAGCATGACAAAAATTTCATGCAATGCACAAACCATGGACACATTGCATTATGACAATCTTTCCACCTTTCCAGTTGGATAGTCAATGGATGTGAAACTTATGAGATTGGAGATCCTTGGATTCGAAGAAAAGAGCCAAAGTTGCGTGAAATAGGCAGTAGGATTTTTCACTATCGGTTTTATGTCACTGAAAGAAGACAGTGGAACGTTGCGTGTGACTTTTTCGTTCTTCAGGTATGTGCTTTTTTGCCACAAAACCCGCGAACGATTTCCTGTTTGCGACTTTTCTTTCTACCTAGTTTAGTCTAGTTTTGACTAAAAGACTGTGTTGTGAACTGAAAATGGCAAAAGTCGTGCCAATTTCGTTCTTCCGATTTTCGAACAGTTGACACGTACAGTCCGAAATTTGGGTAAAAGCAAAAGGTCCGAAATTGTGTCAGGTTTCCTTCTATAGGAAACAAAGTTCGTCAATTATCCCCATTGAATTATATAAGCATAGTCTGGAATCAATTTGGACAGGAAATCAGGTCGGATTTTGTTATTCTACATTCTCGGCATTTCCAAAAGGATAGGAAATTCCGAATTCAATCATGCATGGATAAATGAGAGACAAAAAGAATTATCTTCCGCTTTAGCATTGTCAAACTTTGTAACCCTTCGCATCGTTTAGTGTACAGGTTTTCTTCATTTTGGTTATGAGAAGGAAGTGAAAGTGTGGCGGAAATAATAGTGTTATCTTGCGCCATTCTCGCTTGCTTTCTCGTTTCGACTACGCCACTTTTCATCTCGATGAGTAAGCAAAGACGTTTCAGGCAGATGGGATGACAAAGGCAGTCTCCTTCAGTGAAAACTGACTGACGGGTTCTATTAACATAGCTTTTTCTCTCGGTAAGATACACCCGGGTGTTTCATCTTGATGATGAGAAAAAGGAAATGGATGGGATGCGAAAGGAAGGCAAAGCGAAATCACTAACAAAAAAAATATTAGTTGTAGCTTGCTTGCTTGCTGTTTCTGTAGTCGTTGCTGCTGCTACTGTAACCATTATTTCACGACGCTCTTTCACTCTTTCTAAAGGTGCAAATGAGCGTATTGTGCATTCGACTCAGCTGTTTCTTTCTGGGGAATACATTTCGCTTTCGAGACCAGGACGAGACTTCTCTTTCCAGGTTATTCTTTAGGAAAATACTGGAAATGAATAGAAAATGAGAATAGAATAGAAGACGACACTCCTAAACTCTATAGACCGCGCGCGAGTTTCCTGCGCTTTCGTTCTTGTCATCATCATCAACAGTGATTCCCTGCTGAGTATCGTCTTTTATGCAAAGGTGCTTTTTCAAGTAGAAATTTCCTTTGTCTTTCAAATTTTTATATTCTAACGGCGTTTACAAATCGAATATTCGTATAAAGGTTAAAGTTACGATAGGAATCGTACTATATTACAGTCTTATAGTGATATCAGAATGAGATATGAAAGGATAGGTAGTTCATTACATGCTATGGGGAGGGTTCGGCTTGATACATTATTTTTGAGGACACATGAGTGAAATAGTAATGACAATGATGGGTGACGATGACGAAGACAGTGAGGACAAGGACGTGACATGGTACGTGTACGAAGATTGCGCAAGGTGTAATAAAGATAAGGAGGAACGAAACTATACAGCCTTGACGAAAGGAAGGCGAGGTGAGGGCACAAATAAATTGGCTAAGAAGAATAGAGAAGAGAAGAGAAAGAGAACATGCGACTTTGAGGTTTTTTGTACCTTTAGCCACCGAATCGGGTGAGAGATGAGCATCTCCGTTTTGCGTCACGGTGTTGCTCAACACTCCCGAAGTGCCTTCACTGCTAATCCCGCAGCCCATGCCGCCACTTTGTCATGAGGAAGTAAATCGGAGAGAAGATGAAATGATGATGCTCTTCTTTAGACGACTGTAGCTCACGAACAAGCAACTTGCACAGGAGATGAACCAGAACAAGTCTATTTCAGGTGGAAGTTTCGTTCGAGGTTTTTTAGGTCATTTTCATTACATGGAAGATCCAGGCTTAATAAAGTTTCCTACGTAAAAGTACTAAAAGAGGAACAATTCTGAAATGGGTTTTCCACAGGTAGCCGAAAGGAAAGAAGACAACTCCCGCTACAATTAACTATAAATAATGAGTCCTTGCGACTACTACGACGAGGCACAGCTGGCAAGAGTCAAACACGTGGACGCGAGCGTACAAGAAAGTGACAAGTAACAAATCAGTTTTGTAGCAATGGGGAAGAGCAGAGAAGGTCACGAAGAACCGGAGATTGGACAGGGTTCACCAGATACTAGGATTTTTTTTAGCCGAAGGCTCCCTGCGATGCTGCCGGAGAGAAATCAGTTCCGGACCGCTTGATGTGTCTTCTCTTCTCAAGGACTGTTGTGATGCAAATAGCAAAGTAATCGGAGCCGAAGCCAATTTTCAGTTTCGATTCGTTCTACGGTTTGATGGAGCTGAACCGGTTGTGTTGATGAGTGAAGACCGATTCGGGTTTGAGAGAGAACTGACCGCAAGTGACCGGGTGGTTCTTGAGTACACATCCTTATTCGCGTATGCAAATATGGTAGTCACGGAGAGAGGCTGAACTGCCTTTTGTATAAATATGCATGCACACTGCACGTTACTTCACCGCTTCGCCAATTGCCACTGACGAGACGGTGACGAAGGAAAGTTTTTGGATGGAAATCACTGAGATCACATCAAGGCACAATTTATATTGCTGTGGACGGATATGACGTGAAGGAATTTTGGATTCACATCCGTGTGGAGTGGACTGCGCTAAAAGCAAACCTCTGACCAATCATGAAACCCCTAAGTATTTAAGTATCCGGGAGTCATGTGCCGTGATTTGTGTACAGTGCACTTTTTGATGAAAGAAACAAAGGAATGTTTCCAATTTATAAATGCAGGATTTAGGAGTAGAAGTAACCGGACGGAACGGACTGGAACCTGGAACTTGAGTGTGACTGTGAATGAGAGAAACGGTGAATCTAGTGGAAGAACGGAAGAGTCAGTTTCATGGGAAAAGAAAGAATGAAAGAGTGCAAATGCAAACACTCTGCTTGGTCACTCATTTGTCCCGGGAGCCAGGGAGGGCAACCATGCCCACTTTTCAGTCGTCAGAAGGTGCATGGACTGAAACGACTTTTTGGTGCACTCTTTCACTCACTATAACCCAAAAAACAGTTTCTCAACTCAATGTGCATACAACCACGACGACTTTTCGGATCCAGTTCGTTTTCGGTTTTCGCATTCGCATGCTACAACATGAGATATGACTTATCGACCCGAGGGAACCAAGGCTCGTATTGTTTTGGACGCCGGACACATGCCGTCGTAGCACCCGACCCGACGCTGCTCTTTGTATTCATACCTTTATCCTATATCACCTCAACCTCGTTAATACTCAATGTTCGTCAGTCAAAGCAAAACAACAAATCCGAATCGGGTAGTCAAAAGGAGACTCCACACCATGGCATGTCATGCTAAGTCGCACACACAATACCCGTACATTGCCACTATACCAAATCTATTCTTTACAGTTTATGTTGACTATCGAAAAAAACATTATTTATTTACTCACTTGGGAGGAATAATGAAAAAGCATCATTTTTTATATGGATCATCAAGGTTATTGTTTCCTCATCTGTACCACCACTTACTTGTATACCTGACGTTACATTCCCATGATTTGTGTTACTGAAAGCTATCTGCACCAAAATACTATTACGACATTCATTGTCCCCCGGTGATAAAAAAGGGAACATTAAGAAAATATGAAGACATCGCAAGATATTACAAAAAAGGAGAAAAAAGCCTGTAGCTTCCCAGGTGAGAAAACATGGCACCCTATAATGGATTTTCGCTCCAGCACCTTTCATTCCGGATTAAGGTCTTTTTTTTCTTCTTCGCCTCAGGATCAAAAGCTGGAGGCTTTCCATTCCTATCCCACCACCGAAGAATAAAAATCAAATGCCATGCTACGCGACCTCCGCACCGATGAACCACTGCACGCTCAGTTTCGGGTTATTTCTTGGATGGGAGCCCAAGTTGCCCAAAGTTATCCTTTGTTGAATTACGTATCTCGTATCACATTATACATGATAAAGGCTTTTTGTAGGGAAAAGACGAGTCTAAACCAAAATATTATTAAGCCCCGTCGATTTCCACAGGAAGGTTCGCCATTCTTCCTCACATGTAAGCTACCTGGAAAAAGATGACTGAAGAGTCGGGTCTACTGGTACTTTCAGTCTTGGAGGAAGGAATGCGTTGAGCCAGTGAGTGCGAGCTACTCAATGGTTTGCTTCTTATCTTTGTGAAATATCCATGAAATCTCAAGGTTTATGGGTTAGACGAAAAACCTTCTCTTTTGGCAGGATGTGACCTCTTTCCTACCGAATTCGTGGAATGGATGTCAATATGATGCATGATGTGCTCTCTTTCTCTTCAACTCCCAGTAGCATTTACCGAAAAAGGAACCGCTGCATCACAAAAAAAATCCATCGTGAGTGGCATTTCCCAAGGAAAACCAAAAGTTTTATATCATGGATGGTACTAATAGGTGAAAGCTGGTGATCTTCTTTCACATGGAGAATTCTGGAGAGAATTGAAGTCTGGGAAATAAATACATATTTTGTACTACGCGACTACGCAGCTTTTGATTCCATAACCACTGGGAATTTGAACTTCAATGCATCGCAAGGATGAAAGTGTGTGCAAGGACATGGAAACCATTTTTTCGAATGATTGCTCTGCTCGTTGAGGCACAAAACGCATCAAGGCAAGGCAGTGCATTTTTCTTGAAAAATGATCCAATGGACCAGTGGGCGTTATGGACACTACATAGACGGTATATTTTCCTCGAAGATGTATCAATACTAAATCTGTCTTGATCCTTTCTTTGATCTCTTTCTTCATAAGTTTCCCGTTGGAGAAGGAATCATGGACTTTCTCCTTGTTGATCTAATGCGCACCGTAGAGGAAGTGATATGTCCAACTGTGGAAGAAGGACGTAAGACTTCCTTCCGTCGTACTTGGTACGTGACGCATTTTGTTTGTCCAGGAAAAGAGTCAGAACTGTAGGAGGTCAATAGCTTGTGAAATGTGACCATTTTGTGCCCTACGTCCATTTCCCACGCTTGGCATATTAGTCACGCTACTGACATTCGGCAAATGGGCACCGTTTGTCATCGTGTCATGGTAGAGTCTTGTCATATGCTTTCATAATGATGTAAGACTCTCAGGCCAACTCCGAATTCGGAAAGAATAATACGTCGACTAGACCACTCGCACGTCATGGTAGGTCAACGGTGTATGCCGCACATTTATTCATCATCTTGTGGGCATGAGCACGCTTTTACAAATTCTTGGTACCTTTTACGACTTTTCACCTTTCCCTATACTATGGTAAAACATGAAACTGGAAGCTGAAGAAATACCTTCCTTCCAGCACATTCTTCATGTTCAGACCAACTTTTCTTTTACGTAAGAAAGTCACTGTATGTCGTCATCGTACGGAAAGCAAAAACGACTTGACTTTTCCTGTCATAGAGCAATTTATTATACCTTCCTTAACTCTCTATACCAAAAGGCAAAGTAACTCCACCTCTGAGTTCCATGCAATTTTCTCAGATTTACTTTGACATATTTCAAAAATACTGGTTATGACCACAGTCCATAAAATGTGTGGCACTGGATTTTTTCCACTTTGATTCATTAATCCATTCGACTTATGAGAATGGTGCTACTCGGAAGAGGCGGATACATCTTAAGAAACCACCTCAGGAAGAAGCCATCCATTACTTAACAAAGTCCCATACAACATTTAGACCCAGAATCAGAATGCACACAAATCTAATCAGATTCACCCTTACCTTTGAAATGACCTGGAAATAAACCACGGAGCTAGCGCCTGCTTGAAGTGCAGAACCTTCAGGCTATTTTCGTATTCGTGGCAGAGTCAACTTCTCCAGGTACGACTCCACAACCCGGTATGCAATAAATATTATATGATCAAACATCAAATCTCTTCAGTACTCATACTGTACGTCATACCACATTCTTTATTTCGGAATTGGAAAATGTGGCGTCGAGTCCGGTAAACAGCTTCATACTACTTCTCTAATCCATGCTATGTGTATGCAGTTGCAATTTTCATTACAACTGAGATCTTAAGTTTACATACAAAACAATGAAGAACGTCTAGTCTTATTTAGCAGAATATTGCACTGTGGAAGATAAGGTAAGCCGTTTATTGTCCAGAGGATACATTTCACATCAGCAACGGAGCCAACCATCTCTATTTATTTTATTCCATAAAATTCGTGAAGAATGTGAAAACAAGTACAGGAGAAAAGATGAGAAAATAAATAGTGAAAACTGAAAACCAAATATGAGGGACGTTCATCGGAGCGAAGCGACTGAAGAGAACTCCAGTCGATAAACATGAAGGTGGAACAACGAGGAGATTGGAGATTGTAGTCCTCGCCTATGTTTCTCGACTCGTCGTTGTTGCTGGAGGAGAACGAAACGTTCCATTCACTTTGATCGTGGAGTGAAGAACTTGAGAAGAGAATGAGTGCCCTGAGCAGCTTTCTGGAATTCCTTGTCTTTTGATTTGGTCTTGGAATTCTGCAACACACAAAAGTACTTTAAACACACTGCACTGTACTGAAAATGAAACTTTGAGGAGCATGGAGTAACTTGGGAGAGATGGTTTCTAGTAATCAAATTAATAAAGGGCATATTAGCTCTTGCAAAGGGAGTGTAATTATGCGTGCTTCGTGTAGCACAATGGTCTAATGGCTCAGCCAGCGAAAAGGAAAGTAGCAGTGTGCATCTCCCGACGAAAGAATCTTCAACTTCATTTTGACGTTGACTTTAAGTAAAGGCATGAACAGGAAGTGTTCCTTGAGTTCCTTCTCAGCATATATTAACAAGAAGAAGAGTTTTACCTTATTTGCAACCGCGGGATTTGAAGAACTGGAATAGTCCTCCAGTGGCTGCACATCCTCTGTCATCCTAGGCTTCTTGTTTTGACCTTCTCCTGAAGAAGCATCATCTGTCTTGCGCTTCACCCGCTCTGACTCAGTTGGAAGTCCAAGTTTCTCACAAAGTTTCGTTCTTAAAGGGTCCTCAATGTAGTCACTTACAATGTCGCAGGCGTAGCGCATGAAGTCGCTCTCACTTGTACGGAAAAAACAAAAGTCCATTACTCGTGAGCATAATCACATCACATAGAGAAAAACAGCCTTCGGATTCATGGAATGCGTACTGAACCAAAATCGTGTCAAGCAAAAACTAAGCAGCTGCGCTATCATAGAACCTTTGTTGCTTTCTCTTTCCTACTCGTAACAATAAAACTGAATGATGCTACATAAATCCATCCATTAAACTGGTACAGCATTTTGCATGCTTTAGGGCGAAATAAAATGACTAAAAGACCTTTTAACGTTCACGTTCACGTGATTCGAGATTTTGTAGCCCACTTTCACGTAGAGCAGAAAACTATGAACATCATTCCTTCGGCAAAACGTATATGTTACCGATCTGCAATAGCATTGTAAAATTGTAATGTGAGAAAAGAAAGGTTTACTATATACTTCTTAGGAGAAGTAGAACTTTGGATGAAGTTGACGGAGACAGATGCTTCATTGCTGTTGATCCCCTTCCGGCAAAGGAAACCCGCCGTCTTGTTCACTTTGGCGGACAACCAGGCCAAAGTCTTGTCTTCTGAGTAAGCGTATGCTTCAATGTCATCGCATACTGGAAACAAAAAGGGAAAATGAAAACCTCAGATACTTTATGAGTCACACTAGGCAAATAAATTACAAAATGGGGAAAGAAAGAGTGACTCTGTAGGCTGTAGCCAGCAAGCAAGCTTGCAGAAAACTACTTTTTGGCTCCGGCGGAGACGCCGCTGTGCCGTGAATGTGAATGGGAATGAGTGACGAATGACTTGCCTTTTTTTACGGCTACATGCTCCAGTTGTTGGGAAGGAATTCTCTTACACAATACTGTCACAACTTTCCCTGGGAAATGGTCACTTAAATGGTCCACTAATGGCTTTGCTTGTGTGCTCTGCGTACCGAAAACAAAAAGGAATCTCAATCACATCATATCAGGTCATGTGTGTCATGTCTGTAATAAAACCCGAAATCTTGATAGCCTTGTAGTCAAATTGCCTCATTTTCATTTAACGATTCAATATGAACTTTTTAGTATTAGTACTTTAGTATTACAAGTACTAAAAAAACTGTTACCTTTGCCAAGCATGGGAGGATGAGGAACAAAGGGTCAAATGGTGTGCCCAAGTAGCAATTTCCATCGGACACCACACTGTCGTCAACAAACCAACTCCTACAAGTACATATAATACAAAAGATGACAATCCTTAAGCGCATAAACTGCAACATCCCCTCACGATTTATAACCTTCATAAATCTACGACAAAGAAGTCCTCACAACTCATAAGTTTCTGGAGACAATACACAATACTATACACAAACACAGAACCGAGAACATTCTCCTAAACCTTACCGTGTGGGTTCTTTAGCCGTAAGCATTTCAAACACAAAGAATGTTTCATCTTCCCCATCTGCCAGCCGGGTTTCCAGGAGGAAACGGGCATCTTCCTTTGTGCGCGGGTGCGGGAGACAAAATGAAATCACATTCTCCCATCCTTTCTTCCCTATTTCTAAAAAGATTATCACATCACATTACGAAATAAAATATCCTTCAATACCATATACATTTTATATTTTATTACCCTAATTTTCTTAATCATCATAAAAAAAGTTACCTTCATGAACCATAAAGACTTTACGAGCCGGGACATTAGTAAACTTAATTTCATGGTCTTGTTCATTTGTTTCCTCGCACTTTTCTTCACTCTCATGCTCCGATTCCTGATCACTTTCGATCACTTCTTTCTTTTTACGCCCCATCGTCTTAATAATCTCACGTCTTGCTTAGCTAAAATAATTAAATTAAATCAAATCAAAAATACCCAGAACATCAGAGAAAGTAACAATGGAATGTTCCTTCAGCAGAGAATGGCATGTGTTAAGCCGCCAATGAAACTCACGTGTTGGCTATCAAACGCGATTGCCGGGATAGCTTGTTTGGTCATTTTGGTACAGCTCTCCAAAAGTTCCAATTCGTGCCCTTTGTCTATTGTTTGACTTTAGACTTTTTAAAACTGTTCTAGTTGCAATGAAAGACATTTTGCCGAAAGTGACATTACACAAAAATGGATATACGTTTTAGAAAACAGGGAAAATTGAAATGATAAGGAGAAACCGTAGTTTGTAGTGAATGTAAACATTTCAACTTTGGGACAACAGCTGACTTCTGAACAAGGTTCGTGTAAATTGGTGTAACAAGGATTGTTTCGTCGGCGTTGTAATTTGGAATTCTGATGTTGCAGAGGACGATTGGGTACATCGGTGCATGTGAAGATATGATGATGAGAAAAATTAATGATTATTTAATGGTTAAATTGTACAGAGCGAAGATGGAGGAGTTACAATTGGGACCACAGTTGAACGGGACTTTGATGCCCGGGACTTTGATGTATGACCTGGACAACACTTCCATGGTTTTTGAAGGGATTGTGGACGCCAACGGGGTCATTTATTTCAGTGAATCGCAACAGTTTGCATTGGTCAATGAACATGGAGGAACTGTCAGCAATAGTTCGCAACAAGTAATGTACACTGTAACTTACAAACAAAGGAACCATATTATTATTTATTGTAATTCCTATGTCATACTTTTATTACATAGACGATCAAAATGTTGCAAATGTCGTCACCAACTGTGGAACTGGCGATTTCTCAGGAGAACGTACACCCAGTATTGACAGAACCTTCGACGACTGGGGTACCTAATGCACATTCCAGTCATCAAGCGCAAAATGTGACAGCGTTATCTACTACGAATTCCATTACGACTCCACTCTCTTCTTCGAATCATCTTTACAACTTTCTTCCACTTTCGGTAATGTCGACAACTGCAGAAGAAGGACCGTCGTTAAATGCAGAAGATTTGAACAAGTCTCCTGTTTCCACTACACGGCCTGTGGATCCTCCGGTACAACCTCCAATTGGAAAAGGACCTTTCCGCTGCAATGTGTGTGGGAAAGAATTTGCAAAATGGCCAGTGTTCAGAAGACATGCATCGGAGCATTTGGATGAGAAATCGTACCCGTGTCGAAAATGCAATAGAAGTTTTAATTTTGAAGTAAACTTGAATGTGCACATGATTTTACATCAAGCAGAAGATTCTGGAGTGACTCAATGCACAATATGCCCAGCTAAATTTTCGAGATTAGCAAGTTTGAAAAGTCATTTACGTGTGCATGAGAAAGAAGAGAATTTTGTATGCCAAGAGTGTGGTGACGAGTTTCCGACGAAATCAAGATTGGAATCCCATTGTGGTAAGGAATTTGAGATGATGACTCCACTCAAGCACCCATTATGTTTTGACGATTACAGGTCTTCTTAATGTTTGCTTTTTATTATTACAGAGGAACATAAAACTCGGAATCATTCACACATGTTGTACCGTTGCGCTTTGTGCAAAAAGACTTTCACTCAGTCGGCCTTGTTAAGAGATCATTCGAAAGAGCATACAGCAGTTAGAAACCAACTGAAGTCGTTAAATATCAAGAAAAGAAAAGCATCCGTTAGACAGAAAATTTCGTTGCATAAAGCAAAGCAGCATGATCCTCCTGTTTTGAAGTTGGACAAGAAAAAGAAACTGGCATGCACTACATGTGATAAACGATTTCAAAAACCGTCAGCACTGCGCTGCGCTGCGACCGGAGCGTATTAATGACAAAATATATAGCTTTGTACATTTGAATTTTTGAATCTAAATTGCATGTATTTACCATTATCAGTAACTTTCAAGGGATTTACATGTGATAAACGATTTCAAAAACCGTCGCAGCTCACTCGACACGTTCGAATTCATACGGGAGAAAAACCTTTTGCAGTATGCTTGTCTAAATTAGTATCAAACATATCATGAACGATTGTCCGTAGTTTATTATATTCATATAATGTTTTAATTGCTTTTTGCAGTGTCAACTATGCGACAAAAGTTTTAATCAAAAGGGAACGCTGGACAGCCATATTCAATCTATGCACGATAAGTCGAGACCATATGAATGTGGAATGTGTAGTTGTAAATTCAGTCAACGTGGAAACTTAAAAGCTCACGTGTTAAAAGTACACGTGGCCCCTTCGGAAAATGAACCTTCATTTAAGTGCATGGAATGCCCTTGTGTTTACCGGAAACTATCAACTTTGAACCATCACATTTCTAAAACACATTCGAAGGTACTAAATTGCTCATTGGCCATTGGTTTACCCAGTAGGAATATTTCGGAGCGAATTTAATTCATCACCTAATAATGATTCATATCTTCTAGAACTCCGTGGATCCTCTTCCAGCACAATCGTCAGTACCAACGTCAACATCCTTACAACCTGCCGTACCACCAGTTTCTAATTTACTTCCCCCGGTTTCATTAACATTAGTATCTCCAGAGAAAGTAACAGTTCCGCCTTTATCGCTGTCACTTTCAAAAACAAGTTCTTCAATTTCAGGACCAGCTCCAATAATTGCTACTGTTCAACGATATTCAAATAAACAAAAGACATCAAGTTCCATAGATTTACAACCTGGTACTGCCGGTGAGGTGACAGAGGTCAACTTAGTTCATGACGAAGACGGAAAATCGAAACGCTGTATTGTTAAAGTTAAAAATATCAATGGCACCAAATGGCACACGTGTCCTTTTATATGTACTAAAGCCTTTCGAAAACCTTCCGACCTCATTCGACACATACGGGTTCATACTCAAGAAAAGCCGTTTGCTGTATGTAATTTCAAACCATAGTTCTAAGTTATATTTGACTTTAAAACCGTAAACTGATGTTAATTCACGCTTTTTTGATGTTTTAAAGTGCGAAGTTTGCAGAAAATCTTTTTCCGTTAAATCCACACTGAATGCTCACATGCGAATCCATGCACCCAAAAAGGAATATGAATGCCGTTTATGCCACAAAAGATTTTCTCTCTTGGCTTCTTTGAAATCTCACGAAAGACTTCATACCGGGATGAAGCCGTATCAATGTCGACACTGCAGCAAAAGTTTCCGAAATTCATCACAACGAGCTCATCACATGAAAATTCATTTTCGAAATTCTCAAGGGCTCATTGGGAAACGAAAAATTTTGAGAATAGGAGAAGACGTAGAGATTCTAGCAATGCGGGATCCCTTGAAAGTTACTGATAATGGTAAATATATGCAATTTAGATTCAAAAATTCAAATGTACAAATCTATATTATTTTGTCATTAATACGCTCCGGTCGCAGCGCAGCGCAGTGCTGACGCTACTTGTAATGTCATACCGTGTCGTACTCGTAGCCGTAGCCGGGCACTACTGCTGGAATACCGCCGGAGAGAACTTATTACTTAGGTTGTATATAAAATCAATCAATATTAATTATAACTTAACTTTGGTAGGACTGGTGGCTGTTCCGAATCGGTCAACTCAAGCACTCATGTCCAATGTGAATCCAGAAGAAACAAGGTTGCGCCCATTCAAATGTGAGGATTGTCCGGCTGCATTCAAAAAATCGTCTCACCTCAAACAACATTTAAGGTCTCATACTGGAGAACGACCATACCAATGTTATCAGTGCTTTCGGTAATTCTTAATTATATTTCCTTTATTAACACTTTTTACTGTTTTTACACTTGATTCTTGATAACTATGTGATAACCTGATAGCGATAGCTCAAATTCAAATGTTTCCAACTTTCTCAAGAATACTTCTCTCAATTCTGACCTGCAAACTGTAATGTTCGTTTGTTTCATTTATTTTACAACAGGAGTTTTGTTTCGAGCGGCGTGTTAAAAAATCATATAAAAACACACGAAGGTGTTCGGGCATACAAGTGTGACATTTGTGCCTTGTCATTTACAACAAACGGTAGTTTAACTAGACATATGGCCACTCATTCAACTTTGCGATCCTTTGTGTGTCCATATTGCTCAAAAACATTCAAAACCAGTGTGGCTACCCGAAAGCACATTAAAATTCACCGACACGATATTGTTGCCCTACATACTTCAGCACTGCAAGTAAAGCCGCAGCCCAACTTAACTCTTCTGAGAGGAGCAGAGGGAGCAAATGTAAACCAACAGCAGTCGACGAATGTTTCTATTCAAAATGTACAAAGCAAACCAATAAGTTCGGACGTACAGCATTTTAATCTTCAAGACTACGTAGCTCCAGGTGACGATCAACATAATCATCATCAACGAGTACCGTCAGGAGTAAATGGAGAAATGTTGGATTATGTTCTTCCTTCGGACGGCTCGGAAGCGGTGAACACAACTGTTTATGATGGACAAGCTTTTGTTGACTTCCAAACTGAACATTTGGATGAGCCTCTAGCCCAATTTTTGTCGCAAGCGTCAGAAGGACCCATCGAAAATTTGCTTGACCCTTCACAAGTTGCTACATTTGTGTTTTCAACTAATACTCAATCGGAGCCTTACACATCAAATGCATCTAGTACATCAAATGAAGTTCATTTACGCGATAATAGAACGTGTACCGTTACGCAGGTTAGATCGACAATATCGTCAGCACCGAATGCTCAATCACACGCAGAAGGGGGTAGTACTGGAACTGGTACAACAGATACACCAGAAATTCGGCGCATTCGTGAAACGTCTAGGCTTATATCAGAGAAGATATACAACGAACTGTGTACTCAAACTATTTCGACAGAAGCCTAGTGAGTCCGAAAATGGAGACGGTCAAAGATATTTCATGAATAGGCTCGAGTATCCCCACCGGTGTGACATATGCGAACGAGGTTTTAAGAAACGATCGGATTTACAGCGTCATATTAGAATCCACACAGGAGAAAAACCCTTTAGGTAAGAATCACACTTTACACAATTGCAATCTACGATTTGCAGTTACCGTTTGACATGTGACAAAATAAGTATATTTATTATTGAATTGTGATTTACAGGTGTAACCAATGTGGAAAAACATTCCGAGTAAAATCAACTCGTGAAGCGCACATGAGGACTCACCAAGGTGGCAAAACAGTATCTTGTCACAAGTGTCATAAATTGTTTTCGACGAAAAGCAGTCTGCGTGTTCACATGAGACTACACACAGGAGCCAAGCCTTACCAATGTTCTCATTGCGACAGATCCTTCCGAACGTCGGGTCATCGAAAAGCACATATCTTTTCTCATTTTAAGACTCCAAAACACAGAAACAATAATGACAACCAAGCTCCAGTAATGTCGTCTCAGCCCTCGCGCTCTCACAATTCGCAGTTCCATCAAAATGCTTCGACTGTTACTTCTAATATGCTTCCTCCAGTTGCGACTATTAAAGACGTACCGTCTAAAGATTTATGTACCACTACTACAACCACCGATTTGGGAATTGGTTCAACAGCATTCAACGAAAATCTAGCTACTTCCAGTGAACCAGTTGTTATGAGTCTTCAAGTGGTGGATGGTTCTCTTCAAATCACTGGATTGGATCTAAACTCTATTCCTCTGGATGACACAATTTTACAAAATCTCAGTAGTATTTTGGGAGTAGTTGCCCTTCCTTCAGGCTCTGAAGTTCAACTTCCTTCTGCTTCACACCATGAAATGTTGCCACATTCGCATGCCACTGAAGTACCTATTCTTCAAGACAAGGACATCACAGAAAATATTCCTTCACATACTACAATAATGTCAGATATGGTTACGTCATCGCACTTAAATGACACATTAACTACTCGAAATATGAACAATCCTAATTTGAATAGTTTAAGTGTCACTCCACCGGTAGCAACTACTGTGAACATTGCAACTACTACTACAAATGCTCCTCGATCTGCAACACATCACAACAATCACCACCACACAAATCCTACGCCAAGAGGCAAGAACAAAGAATGTCCAGAATGTAGGAAATTGTTTGCGAAACCCAGTCAGCTTGTCCGTCACATGAGAACTCATACTGGAGACAAACCATTCAAATGCCCGGATTGCAATGCATGTTTCTCTCAAACGAATGCATTAAAAACTCATATGTTCACCCATACAACTCAACGGCCTTTCAAGTGTCCTGCACTCTCTTGCAATTTCAGCACAGTTCAAAAGGCAGCTGTCAAAATCCACTGTTCGAAAGCTCATCCTAATATGTACGTAGATTGGAACACCGTTTTTCCAATTAAATAATCTTAACAATTACTTTACTGTGAATGATGATGATTGAAGATTGAAGAATGAATAGGCGGTTCTTTGCCACTCCTGTTTATAAACGTTTAGGATTTATACATTCTAAATGCATTTAAATACACCTGCATTTTGCATTCCTGTGAATTCTTAGCTGATTCTGTGACTTGATCCATTTTTGATCACCTGCGATGTATAAACGAGTAATCGTGTTTAATCGCTTGTATTACCACTGTATAATGTAAAATATACGTAATTTAAGAAATAAAATCAATAAGTACGATTATAAGATTACATACATTACAAATTACAACTTTAAAACACGTCATTTTCGAAATTTTGGGTAGGTTGGGGCATACTGAGACAAGCGTTCTTTCTCATACGAATACAAGAGATCATTTCAATTTTTTGAAAAAATTGTTTATTTTTCAAATGACACATGATTTAAAATACTTAAAATGGTATGCTGGGTTATGAGAAAGGGATGAAATTGATAAGATGATGAGAAAAAAGGACAAAAAAGTAGTGCCGTGACTAGGAATCGAAGAGGAAGTCTGGAGTTGATAAGGTAGAGAATATGACTGGTTTCCTCGGCTGGGAGTCGTGGCGTGCTCCTGTAATCCTGCTTCTAGGAGGCCTGAGGGTGTGGATGGGTTGAGCCGGGGGGTCCTGGTGGAGGGGCTTGGTACGTTGACTGGGTGTCTCCGCCAAGCTGAGCATCAATATGGGGGAATGAGGGGAGCCTCGCGCCTCCAGGTTGATAATGAAAGGCGTACCGGGCCAGGGGGGAAACTCAGCAGCCAAAAGCCTTCGTGTTCTGCAGTGGGGAGATTGCACCTAGGAGTGCCTCCTCTTCATCAGCCCCGGCAATATACACGGACCACTCTCTTTTTTGCTCCTTTTCACCTTCATACAATACCCGGGTATTCTATATTTCTTTTTATTTCCTCCACAACTTCAATCCTTGTTCATTTTTACATCTTTTCCAAAACCTATCTTTATTTTAAAAACATTAATCAACCTCCTTTTTTCAACTTCAAACTTAGAAACTGAATCAGCTGATTTTCGTTTTTGGAAGCCGGTTCATTCATCCTTCATGTGTTGTACATGCTCGTTTGTGTGATCCCATGTGTGACAATGTGACAAACTTTTTTTAAAAAATATGCTTAGACCAATATTGTTTATTGTAGTTTTATCATTTATTCTGAAATGGATTTATTAATTTTAATTATTTTGATACACGCTACATTTTTTATTTTGAAAAGACAGAATAAAAGTATTTTATAGTTTGATGTTCCGAGGAACTTGGGAAGTTTTTATTTTTATATCAAGTTTCAACGTTTGTGAGTCTTGGTTAAAGATGTATGTTGAGAAGCCTTACTTCCGGAAAGAACGACAAACGCAGACTGAGTGTCCTTCTGACGTTGTTGTAAAAGTTCCAGAGTTCCCAAGGGAGTGTCCGTAGTGTTCATGTGTTTGCATGAGCTGTATGTTTATGGAACAAAGAGAATTGTAAAGAAGATGAGACATGAGACTTTTTTTATAAAAAGAAGCAAGAAGGAATGAGAAAGTTTGCGGAGTTTGTTTGCAGAAGTACTTGAGCGAAATGAAAATAATGTAAAGAAAAGAGGATATATATAAACTTAAGGACATATGTCCTCAAGACGAAAGAGGACCTTCTCTTGGTCGAATTTGCGTCGTTTCTTGTCAATCTTATTCTTTCCTGATCCTTTCCCATGGAATTTGTGAGACAAGAGACGGAACGCTTCCTTTGCAGAAATGGGTTTGCCACTGTCGTCCACGTAGTCCAATTTGACATTCGGCTTGTAGCCGTCCTTCTCTTTGAAATCACTCACGGGACCAGAGTACATGTCACGTTTAGAAGAACGCTCGTCGTCGTAGTTTTTATCTTCAATTGAATAATGTTGAGCCTGGAGATGTCTCATCTTGGCAGCGCCTGCTCTCTTCTCCTTCTCGTGGTCCAAGTATCCTTTCTTCATGGCCAATTTGAGGGCTCCTGAGAGACCACTTCCAACATCCGGCTCTTGCTCTAAAATAGGCTCTAGGCCAGCATCAGGGGGACGAGTTATGTCCACTGGAGTCTCATCTACGACATCCACAAATATTTTCACACAACATAAATGGCACAAAAGGGAATGAATAATGTGCTTTTACTTACCAATTTCCACTTCATTCCAAGTCCCACGTTCATCCCCATATTGATTGTGTCTTTCTTCCTTCTCGAAATCCTGGGAAAGCCAACATTGTCCATTTAGTGGGTAATGTTAGTCTCAGGTTAATTAAACTTGTTAATTTAGGATTGTATACTCACCATTTCTTCATCATCATAAATATTCCGCTCGGCATTTGGAGAATCCCCCAAAGTACGACAAAATTCTGCCGTTGCATGTAAAACTATAGAACTACTTTTTCCATGTTCATCATTGTCAACATTACGATCTGCTAAAATCATATTGGCAATCTATGAAAGTAGCACGTAAAAACCAACGTAAGTTACATGCATTTAAAACGGAATAATAAATTAATCACAGCATTCATTCTCTCATTTACGCTATCGGATGCATTACCTCATCTTGCTTCGGTTTAAGCAATTTCTGTTTCTGGTTGTTTTTCCGTGCTCTGCTCAGAGCTAATTGAAAGTCTACGTCTGCTTCGTCTTCCAACTTAACATCAGAAACGTCTATTTCCAAAGCTGAAAAGTTTACAGACAACACGCCACTTAAATATTAAATAAAAGATGTTGATGAGTGTTTTCATGATCGTTTGACTTTGTTCATTGTTCGTCAAACATTTGAATTTTTGAATACCTCTAGGAATGTCGTCAATGTCCAGTTCCATGTCCATATCGATATCCATGTCTTCTGGTTCCTGTTTGACCTTAACGTCATCATCCAATCTCCCTGATCGATTTCTGGACCCCAGGTCAGGCTGCCGAGTACTTGTTGAAGATAATGGCAATGGCATTGCACCATCCTTCAACAAGTCGTCCGCTGTAAGAGTCTTTCTGACTTTCCTTAACTTTTTCTTTCTCGGTTTTTTAAATGCTACCATCTCCTCCTGAGAGAAGAACTCATTTGCTAACTGCAGACCCGAAGAACTCACAGATTCCAGAGTCATATTGGCTCTCTGCATCTTCTCACGGATTCTCTGTCTTCTAACGTCCTCAGAAATATCATCTCCTGTGATTTTAGAAAACTTAAATCAGATTTCTGAATACTATAATGTTATAAATAGTGATGATACTTTAACTTACCAATAATAAAACTCTGCTTTTGGGCGCCAGCAATTTCTTCATCATACTTCGACAAAACGCCCTTTTCTTTCAGGTTGCCTTGATCATCGAATTCAATTTCGTCGTAAGCATTGTAACCGTGATGCTCGGGACGAAGCTTCCTATCCGACACATTCTAATAAAAATGAAGAGAGTTAGTATTAGAAATAGTAATATACTAATAATATAATTGTCGTTATGAAACAATAAATTAACTTTGACTACCTTCTCGAATTTTTCGTCGTCAATCATATTGACGTTCACTAAAACGTCATCATCTTCATTAAGTACATCTTTGTCCTGAAGCGTCAGTACGGTGACATTATCGCCGAATCGCTGCTGAGAATGAAGAACTTTCATTCCCTTGATGTGCCTTTCATTATATGCATTATGTTTCTTCTTTTGAAATTCACTTTCAAGTAGTTCCCCAACGCCAAATTCATTATCGAGCTCTTCTAGAGCCTTGGCCTGTGACAGAAAATAAGAAGTAACCGTTATTATTATTATACATGATTCGCATACTTAAATTGCATTTAAGGTTTAAACTAAATTTTAAAACCACATTAGCACTTAGTACGTACCCGCTTTTCTGCAAGGGCCTTTTGTTCCATAGCTTTCTTCTGCTTTGCAACCCATTCCGACGCGCCATCGTCAGAGTCAGAGTCAGCTAATGTCTTTGCTTCTCGCAATTTTGTTTCGAGTCGTCTTTTTTCTTTTACTTGCGCTAGTTTGTCGCGATACTTTTCAGCTTCCTTTTTCGCCCTAATATTTTCTAAACATACAATACCCAAATGATAGTTCTTAGAAATCATTCAACTTTGATATCTGATTATGCCACTTTAGGATTAATCTTACCTGCAGGTGCATGAACGAATTCCTTGTTATTATCGTCCTTCCAATACGTCTCATTTTCTTGTTCTCTTTCATTTCGAATGCGTCGAAGAGTCGCTTCATCAAATTCTTCATTACCATCTTGATCCTCGGTCACAGGAGGAGGAGGTGCTCTGGCCACAGGACCCGAATCAACTTGCAGTGGTTTCAAACCTAGCTTGATTCGTAGCTTATTTGTCTCTTCAATGGACAAAGATGATCCGTCTCCAGATTTCGTCGGAGGAGACGGGGACCTGCTAGCTGGAGTTTCTTCATAGCGTCCCGATTTTGCCAAAGGAACATCTGAATCTATACGTCGTTTCAAAGAATATCAAAACACAAAATATTAGTGATAATGTATACAGTATTCTTAGGTGTTAGTGTTAGGTGGCATAGTTCGTCGATTGATCGGTTCATTACGATTTACGAGACATACTCACACACTCCGACACTCCGGCCATTTATTATTAATTTCATAATTTTTAACATCGCTTCACGGACAATATTAGCACAAGTATTTTACCTGAAGTACTATGTTAATGTTATACATCCCGTCACCTACAACAAAAACAAAAGATGCCGTAAAATCCGTGTTTTTAA
>JABASF010001448.1:0-22131 GCA_019776145.1 Harlomillsia oculata | reverse complement strand
TTCACACACGTAATCATCTGTTGATAAAAAATTGAGTAGGGTTCTTTTCAAGTTCTCATCATATCAAAAAGCTGAAGCTGGAAAAGCTGTCAGACGAGCTTAGGGATTTTCTGGACAAAAAGTCATTTGACTGTTTTAATTTTTAGCGTGTTTTATTGTTCTGGGCCATGTGAACTTGTGAACTGAGAACTGGAACCACCTTGAGTTTTGAGAAATCGTAAGTTTCTGTAGTGTCCAGTGTATTATGTGTATTCTATTCCTCTATATTCATCACAGCTTTTGCTGTACCGGTGTAATGAGTTAATGAGTCCATACATTTTCCTTAGCTGTGGGAATTTATCGTACGATCTTGAATTGTTACGTAACGCTTGTTGAACTTGTGAACCTTGTCTCATTTATCTCTTGGGGTTTGAATTATCAGGTTCATTTTGAAGGGAAAGCGAAGAAGTGGCCGTGCAAAATCTGTAGATTGAAGCAAAGTGTACAACAGGTTGATATATTTATAGTCATTTTTTGAAACATTTTATTCATTTTACTCGTACGTTGAATTTATAACCAAGACTTTGTTTCTTTGTCCGTTTTATGAAATAGGTTTTTGGTTCTGGAACTGGAGCGGAGTGTAGACAAATTGCACAGAAATTGAACATTCTTCGCGGTACTGTTGAAGACCAAAAAAATTCACTGATTTCTGAACAGCTTCAGAGGGAATTGGAATCTGAGGAATACAACGAGAATTTGGACCATCAACAGAATCAACACTTCTTGGAGGATACAGAACGAGCGGATTCGTTAACTGCTGCTTTAGTAGATAAAAGTAGATCGAAGTGGACAGAATTCGTTGAGGAAGAAGAAAAGTACGAAGATCAAGGAGAGCAACAAGAATTAGATTTCGAAGCGCAGTCGTGGAATAAGTCAACTTGTAAGTCGTCGACATCATCAGTTTTATCAGCTAAGAGAAAAAGATCCGAATTGGAGAATCGGGAATCTACTTCAACATCAAATACCGTTGCACCTTCTGCATCAAGTGTTGCAACCTCTAAGAAGAGCAAGTTGTCAAAGTGGGGAAACTTTGTTGAGGATTCAATTTCTAAGGACACTAAGGAGGATATCGATTCTGATAACTTCTTTTAAATCGCATTATCAAATTTGGTTAGCAAGATGGGTATGATAAGTAAAGCGTACTTGATACTGTATAACCTTGCTCTGACTTTGGGTTGGGGATATATGTTGTACTTATCCATTGAGAGCCGTAATGATCTGACAAAGATGTGGAGCAAAGTTGAGCTGCCGCTTAAAATCTGCCAAACTGCAGCTCTTCTTGAGGTAACGTAAAAATATGGCTTTCAATTGTTCCAGTAACCATTTTTACACTATTATTGTTTCACCAGATGACATGTATCATGTATGATAATTATAAGTTATAATGATAGTAATCTTCTTCTTTGAGCATAGGTTGTCCATGCTGCCATTGGAATTGTGAAATCCAATGTATTCTTGACATTCTTCCAAGTTCTGTCTCGTGTCTTTGTTCTCTGGTGTGCATTGAATATCAGCCCGCCTTCACAAACCTGCCTTGGAGTCCCAATGATTATGTTTGCTTGGAACATCACGGAAATAATAAGATACGGCTACTATTTTCTCAACCTCATCAACATGTCGTCTCTGATCGTTTGGTTCAGGTATGAATTTTTATTATTTATTAAATTATTATGTAATGTTTACAGGTCGTGTAATGCGTGAAAGCATGTGACAACGAACGTGTTTTAAATATTTAATTAAATATTTATTGCAGATACACTTTATTCATTGCGTTGTATCCCATTGGAGTGACTGGAGAGCTCATCATTTTGTATCATGCTTCAGAGTATGCAAAAAGGACTGGAATGTGGACCCTTAAAATGCCAAACAAATTCAATGCTACATTCGACTTTCAGTACTTTTTGTACTTGAGCATGTTGGTGTATATTCCAAGTATGTCTACAATTTCACATTATTTTCAGCACAAATGTATTACAATTTTGTTCTACATTTAATTTCAGTACATCAATTGTATTAATTTGATTTTTTCTTGTTTATTCCAGTCTTCCCTCAGCTTTACTTGCACATGTTTGCTCAGCGACGGAAGATATTGGGAGGTGGTGGAAACGCTGAGTCCAAGAAAGTGAAGTAAAGGCTCACCGCTGGCAAACAAAACTGGTGGATGGTCGAAGGTGTTTGGGAACTGTCCACAGCATTTATTTATTTGATTAAGAGCTCAAATATTAGAATACTACAGTGAAAAAAACGTTTATGTTTAATGACTTATGACATGAGTTTTAATTCTATGATTTGTCTACTTAAAAATTATTAGCAATAATGATTACAAGACAAAGTATACCTTGAATTGAATATTGAATCTATATAATTTCATAAGTTTGATNATGATTACAAGACAAAGTATACCTTGAATTGAATATTGAATCTATATAATTTCATAAGTTTGATTTTTTAATGTTTATGTTTATGTATAATAAGTTTTAAAATTAAAAGTGGTTGTGACATTCCGATTAAAAAACATACCATTTGTTGTGGATTGTTTCATTTTCTATGATCACTATGCTTTAAACGATCTCCTGCAAGGAGTTGGAAGACAGCGATAGTCTTAAAAACCAAGAAATTATTGTAAGCTATTATGGAATTAACTTAGCTTATGAAATTAACTATGAAATTAACTCACCGCTGCTAAAATCAATATTGATATAACAAACACTCCAAGGATCTTTAGGACTAACTTTAAGTCAGTCATTGTGATTACTTCACAATGGAAAACGAAGTTGCTTCACGGTCAGCCAAACACTGAATGAACTTTCTCTACCTTTGAATCCTGTATGCAACAGATTTATAAAGAGTTAAGTTATTATTGTGGGAGTAGTATGATTATCGTCACGTCACCGTCCTTTTACCCTTTACGTCGACGTCGACATGTCGTATTTTACGTCGAAGATTCAAACCAGCTCCATCAACGTCATAAGTTGTCTAATCTAAGAAAAAGGCATCAGTATTTTTACCTTCTTGCCATGTTGCATGCAAGCATTGCGTAGTAATTGCGCATAATAATGCGAATTGGACACGCATTACGATGGTATGGAATCGTATTGAACTATAGCATGTTGATGCTAGCTAAGCTATAGATACTCTACTCATACGATCGTTTACATTTCCATTAATAAGGTTTCAGTATATAACTTTTCATCAAATCGATATTGAATTGACTTTGACAGTTATGCTAATGATGTCGATATGATTGGATAGCGATGAACGGAAAGGTTACGCAAATACGAACGGATTGGAACGCAACGCAACACATCACTTAGCAAACTCACAGCCAACCGGTTTTATTCTTTTACAAATCCGACAAATTACAAATGTAATCGAAGTGATTTAATAGTAGAGTATTGCTGTACATTCTTACATTTAACCGAACTTATAGCCAACTGAATTGACAGATAAACAGCGAAGTATATTTATAACATCTTATCGATTACGCATATCAAATTCATGAAACGGATGCTTAATATTATCAATGAAATCATGAATGAATGAACTGTAGTGTAGTCGCCTGAATTTTGCTCTTTCGCTAACGAGGACTTTGCTTAAATTACGACTGCTAAACATCAGAATCCGATTCCGAATGCATGCTAACTTCACTTAATCTATCATCTTCGTCAATTTCAATGGAGAGAGGTGGTCCATCGGAATCAGAGTCACTAGAATTTTCTGTATCTACCCAGTCAGTATCATCCTCATCTTCACTTGGGAGATCCACTGCAAGAAATCCCGTACCACGACGCGGTGGGAAGATCGATGGCTCGGGACGCTTTCGACGACTACGCCGAATTTTTTCCTTCTTTACAACCTCAGGATAGAAAAGTGTGCTGTATGATGACAAACCTTCCGTTTCGATCATGGGAACACGCACCTAAAAGCATAATGTGACAGCGCATTAGAAAAGTATATCAACTTTCAATCACAGTAGTTTATAATAGACCAGCTAATAGCTAATCATTACTTTACCTTTGTTTGCTCCTTCAATTTGTTGAAATATTCCTTCTCCTTCGACTTCAAATACTCTATGTTGGCACCTTCCTGCTCATCTTGTCTTTCACTATCAGAAACATATCCATGAGGTACCATCCACCCTTCTTCTTGGTCATCGTCATATACAGGCTCTCCTCCAGGTTGATCTTGATCTTCCTTTTCGTCATCCTTGTCCGAACCGATATCTTCAGCATCTTCTGGCTCATCTTCCCACTCATCATCAGAATCGAATTCATAGTCCAGATCCTGTTTCAAGATTTATGAATTAGAGTCTTTAGAGTTGATGGCCTAAACTGAAGAATAATTTATTACTAATGTAAAAGATTAAAACTACTGCTTACAGTTTCTTGAGCTTGTGGACGTCTTGCAGTGACCTTCTGAGGTCGCTTCTTCCAAGTCCCCCAATAAGCTGGTCGGTGATTATCATGAAATTGAAGCAGCTTCATTCTCCATTTAATAAGCCCAGCTTCTTTCGGATTCTCGATAATCTTACTCGTTAAAACCTGAACTTCGGCTTCCGTTTTGACTTCAGTGCGTTCACATTTGCGAGGTCCAGACTTTAGCTCTTGTAAATAGTTGTTATCAGTCGAAACGTCTTGCATTGGAACATCAGTTCCGTCCACTTTAGTCTCTTTATGAAGACAATTGATGACAAACTGTTTCTCTGACTGCGTCAAACGAGGTCTACGAAGCAGCGGAGCCACAGCCATACCAGTTTTGATTTGAAACGGCATGGCTTTGAATATGGTTTGTTTCTTTTCGTTACCTGCAGGTGTTCGAGTAGCTTGCTTATCAGGGCTATTGGAAGCTGACGCAGATTTGACAGATCCCCCAGATCCAAACATTATAACGTCATCTTCAGAAGATTCAACATTTTCCTTGTCATTATTTTCTTCACAGCCATCCAAAACTAAGGAAATCGTTTTAGGCTTTTGTACTGGAGACGATTGGAAGAATTTTGAAAATACTTTAGCTTGCTTGATCCTCTTTTCATCAGCCTTTTGCTTCTCCTTTTCTTTATCTTCTTCCTTCTTTCGCCGTTCTTCCTCCTTCTTTTGTTTTTCACGCTCTTTTTCTTCTTCCTTACGCTTCTTTTCTAATTCCCGACGCTGCTTGTCTCGTTCCTTTTCCTCCTCCTTACGCTGCTTTTCTTCCTCTCTACGTTGCTTTTCTTCCTCCCTACGTTGCTTTTCTTCTTCACGCTTTTGTTTCTCTTCATCCTTCTGTTGCTTTAATTGCTCTAGTTTTCGAAGTCGTTCTTCCTCTTTCAATTTCTTTTCTTCATCCTTCTTACGTTTTTCCTCATCTCGCTTCAATTTCTCTTGTTCCTTCAGCTGTTGCTTTTCCGCTTTCTCTTGGTCCCGTTTCTGTTTCTCTTCTTCCAATTTTTGACGTTTTTCTTCACGTTCCTAAAATGTAAAATGACACACCACATGATCACATTTCAAAGATTGCAATCAAAAATTACAATCACCATGTCATGTCCAAATGATCTGATCATCATTATATTTACCTGATCTCGTTGCGAACGTTCATTCGGTGTCAATCGCTTGCGCTTCTTAGCAGATGAAGAACCACCCGCCGTCGGCATGGTCGGCGTCGTATCCATCATCTCTTCAGAAAACAATCAACCACCTGTTTAAGGTAAACCCGTACACTGTAATTGATAGAACAAAATCGAAAGAATAAATAAATACTTACATGAAAGTGTAACGCTGTTCCAACAACCTTCCAACACTTGATTTGTCAAATTAAAACGATTAAAGTTAAAAAAGGAACAATATTTGAAAGACGAAAGTTAAAGTGTGACCGTGACTGTCTACGACATGACAACGACAAAGGAGTCGGTGTGAGAGAGTGTGAGTTGTGTGTGTTTGCGCGTAAAACTTGAAAGCGCGCCGTCCAAAAACCCAAAAAGATTTTTTGACGTCAAAAAGTGAACTCTGGTTTCGTGGAGCTGAAAACGAATTTATTGGGAAATAGTTGCCGTGAGGTGTCTGTTCCGTCTGTTGAATCGAATAAGTTCCATTCCAGCTCCAGGGCTGAGCCTCCTCCCATTCAAACGAACTCAGTTCCTCAGGTTCCCTTCATTCATTTGCCACAGCAATAGAAAACATCCAAAAAAAATTCTCCGAAAGTCGTCGTCGTCGTATAATTTCAGTATAGTCAGTTTCAGTTCATGTCCAGCAGGACTAGGACTTAGAACTTCAACGTACAAGGGAAGTATAGAAAATCCTTTATATCTCAGTTTTCTCAGTATCTTCTGCGTATTCCAGAAATTCCTTTCATGTTTTTGTCCAGTGTAGCTGAAGGGACAGGTTCCACTAGATTCTCTGGACATTACATTGATTGGTAGAGAGGAAGGATTACCATTTTGATCTTTGATCATAAAAACGAAAATCTCAATTTATTGTGTTCAAACGTCGTTGTTTCAAGCTGGGAAGTCGTATTTTCAATTTACAATAGGATAATAGGTTTTAGGATTTATAACATAAGGAATTCGTGTAGGAGCTGGAATTTAATATTACTCCTGCTGTCCTGTCTATATTTTATGTATTGTGTGTCGTCAACATTTGTTAGAAGGTAGTGAGAATTTGTAATTTATAGATTGTAGGCTTTGTAGGCATTCAATTTGTGGATTTGTAGACGAATCTCAAATTGATTTTCTCGTGTTCAGCTGTTTCATTTGTCACAATTGTCAAAATTGACGTTCAGGGTGTACAGAAGTTAGGTAGGGATTTAGTCATGCCGGATAATAGTATTCACGAGATGGAGGATGAGGTCGACTCTGCTCCGATCTCTAGACGGGTCACAACCTCAACAATGACAACTGATGGGACTCAAACTGAATGTGACGATCTGTCGGTCTCGGTCACTGAGCTATTGGACGCAAACAAGAATAACGACAACGATGTTACGAGACCACCGCCTGAAGAAGTGGAAGTTAATGTGGAACCTCCTCAAGAAGTTAACGAAGTCAATGAAGGTAAATTGAATCTCTCATTCTTTTCATTTGATTCAGGTAACAACACGTGTTTGCTAAATTTTCAATTGGCGTTCATTTTTTTCAGATCCTCCAAGAGGAATTATCCAACGGATTCTCTCTTTCGGGTCGGTATTCCAAAGATCTTCTAGTGCCACACGACGGACCGTTTCTACTCAAACTTACGGTTTCTTGGATCAAGTTATTAAAAAAGGTTTGTAGTCTTTTGTATTAATGTACCCAAAGTACAGTATACTATTACACTTGTTACGTTAGTTATTTTCAAGTTCATAGATTGATTGTTTTATTGGTTTTGTTTCATTTCAGGTCAGCAACTTTCCATTCTCATCATTCAGGAATATGCATTGGGTAAAACGATTGCAGGAAAACGTAAAGATGCAGTGTTCAACTCGTTGAGCTACTGCGTTTGTAACATGTTGCATACGCACGAGATTCCATTCAATGTCATGGTTCGCAATTTCTCGGAACAAAATCCGGGATACAATGGATTTGCTGCAATGGCCGATGAATTGTTTGAGGTACTTTGCATATTCTAAGACAGGGAATTTTATTATGCTTACGAAACGGTTTTGTATGCTTGAAACTGATTTAATGTTCTTTTGTGAGAAACTGGCTTATCAATTTGTTCATTTGGTTTTAATGGACATGATTACCTTCACTTTTAAAGAGTTTTATCAATGCCGTTTCCTGTACCTTTCATTTATTTGAATTAGAGAAGAAAAGAAAACTTTTCCCCAACTTCTTATTTCATTGATTCAATTTTTAGTCTTACAAATTATTATCACAAGAGCATGAAAGCAGTCGCTAATCACTCAACTCCTTAATTCATTTCCGCATTTAATAGACATAGAGTAAAATAAAGAAAAAGAGATTGTATGGTCATTTCATTAACAACTCATCAACTTGTTTGATTACAGGTAGACGAATTGAACATTAAAATTACATGGGCCCGGATTGCCAGTCTGTTTGCCATTTCGGTCCGTTTGGCCAAGGCCTTCCGTGAGGTACGAAGTTCTTTCAAGCACAGCCACAGCACAAGCTTGATGTTTTCAGTTTTCACGCTTGACGATTCATTTATATGTTGATTGTTGTTATTTTGTGTTAGTAGTGGAAAAGCTTGTCTTGTCAGTAACGGAACGTATCGCTTATCATAGAAGTGGTTGCCACTCCCTTTTCGCTGCTTTTCAAGCCAGCCTTTATATGGAGTTGTTTTAATGAGCAATCATGTTTTTTCTATAGATTCCGGACCGAGTTGAGGCTATAACTAGATATTTGTCCACGTATATAACGAAATACGTGGCACGCTTTGTGCGGGAGCAAGGAGGATGGGTACGTCCTTACCTTTTCATGTTTAAAAGACAATTATCATTAATAAATACTCATTTACAAATTAGTTAATCATTCCTTATCCTGTGGACTTGTAGGAAAACCTAGTCAAAACATATCCTCCGCCAGAGGATCCAGATGCGCATTTCAACAATACTATTTTATGGACAGGATTGTGTTGTGTTGGATTGGTTGCTTCAGTGTTCGTAATGCGTCGCTAAAGAAATGTCCCAGTTTTAATTAATGTTCCAACCCGGGTTAATAAAACGCACAAATACATGTAAAACTGTGTACATTCGAGCTAAAACTATTAAACGTGTTTATAATAATTGGTTATGAAATCGTAATATTACTTTCCCTGAAGCAACATCACAATTCGACTCGATACTTTTCTACCAAAAAGTGTTCAAAAGACTTATATTGTAAAGACTTCAAAATTATTGTAATTTAGTATGAATTTGTAGTTATCGTGGTATATGGGTATGAATTTGACTTGCATTCATTATGTAATTTAAGTGACATAATATTCCTTTCATACTGCTTTATTAGGTTTAGTATACATCGTTTCCAACTCACTCAGTTCAATTCAGTATTCTTTAATATTAAGTTAGAAACTTAAGTACAATTAAACTCACCACAACTTTGTGGCAGCTTTGAAACCAAATGTTTATGATATTCTTTTACATAAATATGATGGGTAATGTCAAAAATGATAGCTAAGCGTAATAAAAAAACATGGCTTTTGTATGAAAAATGTTAGCTTTTGTCTTGCTGGTTGAATATTACTCTCATTCATTCGTTGGTTAACATTCCAACCAGGTTCGAATAGCCGTAAGCCCATAATCCTTATGAATTCTAGTAGTGTTGAATGTTGAACTGAATGGCAAGTCCCTTTTGTGGCCCTCGTTCTTCACTGAAGACTTGCTGAGCTGAATTTCATGAATAAATGGACAATGCTGCATGGGCATTTTCACCACATGAAGCGTATTCTTGATAGGATCTCATGCACCGTGTAGAAGAATCCTCAGGAAAGAGTTTAGGACCGTATTTATTTGGTTTCTTCGTTTATCCACATAGTTAAGTTGTTGACTGACAGCTTGAAGGCTTTAGAGTATTGATTTCTCAAAATGGTTATGATCATTTGAAAATGGGTCAAAAAGTGATTTCTTTCTTTGGACTGGATTTTTATCTAAAGTGCATGTGGTGTGAAAGTGAGAATGTTTCACCATCGTTTTGCTGAGACACGCATCCCATAAGGACAGACAGGTCAAGTCTTATGTATTTCATGTAAAGCTTTTTTGTTTCAAAAGAGGAAAGGGCGAATCGAGAAACATGGGAGAGAAAGTCGGTACATTTCGCAAAAAAGTCCTGGCCTTTCCTTTCCCTCTCATGCGAGTTGTGTGCAGAATAAGAGCAGATGAACGTGAACGTCTTCGCATCTGTGTGTGTGAGAGCGAGAGTAGAGAAAAGCAGGTTCTGTCGTTCCGACAAGTTTCAGTCATTCGCCAACTTCTCATGAGCTGCATTTACTCTCTAGTAATTCTCTCGGAGGACAAGCTAAGCAACGTTTACTTCTCGACTCGACTTCATCCAGAAATCCAGAATAAGCTACAATGCGTCGTTCAGTGTGACAGTGACATTTTCGTGGACTGTCGCGACGTCGACGTCGCAATTCAGGATAGCGTACAAGTATTTCCACAGGACCAGCAGGACCACGTTCCCTTTTAAGTGAAACCAAGTAAAAGAACAAGTTTTGTCGACACATTGTCCACTATTTTCACGCAATATCCGAAATAGAGCGTATAAAGACTTTTCATAGTAAGTTTTGGTTTTGTGGTACGTATATAGTATAGTAAAGGATTTTGAACTTTCTCTGAGTAAGGAAAGGAGACAAACGAAATTGTCCGATTCAACAAGGGGAAATGTATGACACGTGTAGATTTGCATGGTCCGAGTCATAGACACAAAGTCCAAACGCTAGCTTAAATTACGTGCATTCTTCCTTTTTGACAAGTTACGAAATCAGACATCCAGCTTCACCGTTGCGAAAACTGAAGAAAGCGGACGGATTCTTATTCACTTCACATAGACTTTTTTGAAGTGTAAGAAGCCACTCTCAAATAAGCAAAGCTGAGATTTCTCCGAAAAGCTTCAATTTATAACTAAAAGCAGAAACCCGAAGGAACATCAAAAGTTCGTAGAAAAACACCACGACGTGTATCCAAAAGGAAATCTGGTGAGAAGGTTAGTAAATATTTAATATTGACCGTGTCTTCCATCATGTGCAAATTTCGGGTATGGGACCGCAAGACGAGATATGAATACGTGTTTTCTTCCTGCGTTTCAGGATTTAAATTACTAATATTAGCTCATTCATGACATTCATGAGCAAATAAAGTGGAGTGGATACGCATTAGCTGTGCATTATGCTATGTCCACCCATGCGATCTATGATACTTTATTAAAATCTACTAATTCAACTTAATTAATGCAAAACGTGGACAGACGTTGACTTTGTATCTTACTTTGCTCACGAAGACATGAGTCGAAAGCTTGTGACTTGTTTGGTAGCTACCAATTCTGAACGAAGTCAGTGTGTCCATTTCACCATCCTGACCTCATGCAAGTTCCTGTCATATTGCACGAGACTTTCTCTGTTTGAAAGCCTAGAGTAATGCTAATTATTTATATTACTTCAAGCTTAAAATGGCATAAGATAAATATCCCTAGGAAGCGGAGCTAATATATTAATATTGCATTCAGGAAACGCATATATACATAACGTACCTTCCAGCGATTCGTTTTGCATGCATGGGGCAAAGCAAGATTCTACGACTTCAATAAAGCTTTCTCAATTTCCACCGAAATGAAACTGAATCCGTCACTGTAGAATTTCATCCTTATTGATTTTGGTATGTCAATGGACTATTCATGAAGTGTTTTCGATCTGATATATGAATTTATCATTTCTCAAATATGTGAATCTCGGGGATGGATGTGAAGAATGGCTTAGCTAAAGTGCAAAACAGGGATATAAGATTTCATGTAAACTAAAGCCTTTTCTTCCTTTACTTGATCTTATCAACTAGATTTTCCTTCGTAGTGCATTATGTTATATTATAGTGCGTTGTTGTGTCTGCAAAGATTGCATGCATATAAATGGTTGAAACTTGAAACGTACCCAATGATATTAGACATTTTTCAATCCTGTCGGCAAGCGGGGAAACGTAATTTCAAATCCAGCTTTACATACATACGCCGAAAGAAATAAAATGAACACAAAAGTAAATGCAATAATATGTAGGACTTGTAAAGCTGTAAGTTTCGGGACTAAAGTGCTGTAATGTTGTGTTTGATATCATCAGTCACGCAATGGTGGCATTTGTCAACGGTCAACCCATGACTCAAGTCACTAAAACCAGAGCATTCTATACAAAATTCCCATTTACTTTACCACTTGTCGTAATCGTAATGTGGTGCAAGTGCTATGTGCAATTCTTAAAATTCCGTAACCTTACTTTTATAGAACCCGCAATTTCATTAAATTGCACATGAAAACTGAAGTTGATTTATGGATTAAAATGCAGGAACAAATGAGATTACACAATTTTCTGCTGCAGTTGTATGCAATTCAATATAGGCCCTGCAGAGCACATTAAGTTGGCGAGATCTCCAAATGTCACCGACACATTAAGGAGAAAGAAAACACCTGCTTAAAGTTTGATTGATGACCACAATAAAAGACTGTCTGTGTCGCGCTCCGTTGCGCTGATATGATTATTAAAGTTGCTGTGCTAATGCGCCTTAGTCCTGCTTTCAAATTATGATTGACGCTAATTTTCTCAAGGTAGTATTTTCCCTGTCTGTCCGGGCAGAAGGAGCACTTTCATGCAAAACTCCTGGAATTTCTCAATTCCATTTTACGTCATTTCAACTTGAAATTACATTTTGTACAGTTTCTGATCTTTTGAAGAAAGACGCTTAAAAGTGAAAGTGCTTTGAGAATTCAATGATTGCATAAAGAAAAGACTTTGGCTTTTTCCTTTATTACCTTTTATCCTTTTCAATCTATGAGGGACAATGAAGGAGCATGCAAAGCACAAGACCTGTCATTGCAAATAACTGTTTTAGACGATATCACATTCTACGACCCTACTATAGCCTATGTAAAACGTGCAAAAGACAACTAATAGACTATAATAGCTTACTTTCCATTCTCATCTTTGACATCCTCACACCTTTTATGTTGTCCTTTCGAATTCCTCAAAACCCGAGCAAGAGGAACATCGCAGATAAACATTTGCATTCACATTCAATTCATACACTCTCGTTTTCCATTCTATAAAGTTGAAGATGGGTTGGGAAACGGCACAATCAGCCACGCAGTAGAGCTTTTTGGTCTCTCTTTCAATGCTTTCTATGGCATTTCATTTCTTCAAATACGCTTCACTGGGGATCTGCATTCTATATATTGGATTTGAACATTTGAAGTCAATCAGCCTTGTAGCAAAGTTATTTTTCAACTTGATTAGCTTTCCAGGCATCTGTCTGCTATCATTTACATCTCCACTACATTTGTAGTATTACATTTCTATGCAACGTAATCCTTGAACCTTGAAAACGTAGGAACTTTCTTTTTTTCATTCCTTTTCTTTCCCCTCCAACTCAAATTTTTGCACCAAAAAAAGAAGACATTAGTATGTGTTATACAGTGTATTGTATATGTGATACTTAATTATAAAGCTGACTAGCTGACAGACCAACTTTTGAAATAAGGATTTGAAATACTTAAACAATGGGGAACCTAATCTCTAAACGTCCCTGACTGACTCATCCCTTTCTTTGAAAAGAAAGAATGTGTGCTTTTCAGTTTCTTTTTCTTCCTATCTTTTTCTTCAGTTCCAAGATCTCATGCAGAGGAATTTACCATTGTTGACCATCCCAATGTTAGTGAGTTAGTCTAGGGATTAAGAAATCCCAAGAAAATAGGAACGTTGCTCAAGCTCAAGGTCCTTCCTTTGCCTTTCCTAAGCTCTCTCGAGTTGTGTTTTTCATCATCATTATCATTTTCTTCTTCGAAAGTTCGAATCTCTGAACGTCTGAACTGATGAAAATACAGACAAGCACGAAGCACGCACAGACTTCATCTTTCTCTGGAATCTCAAATATCTCCTTACGTTAAAACGTGATTAAAAACGTTTATTTTTCGAAACCGTCTTGTCTTGATCCATTTTGATCCACAATGGGCACATTTTAATTAATGTGTTATTTGATACTTGAAAATTTTACTCGTGCTACGTTAGAAGCCAGGAGTCTTAAAATAGAAATCCCTTAAAAATTCTTTAAAATGAAGACAACGAAGACAAGACGAAGACCCAAGAACCAACCTAAATATGTCGACTGTGCTCGGTCGATAAGGAAATGACTGCTTCTCCTCCAAGTCATAACATATAACACTCGTTTTTTAATACTGAAAATTGAAATTCAATTTGGCCTGAATAGTACGCATTCTGAGGCTTTCCACCACTGCCACTTGTCGCTTTTCAAATGGAGATTCTCTTCAGTAGCTTAGCGGGATGCATTTTTCATTTTCTTCGTGGTTCGTTTAAAAAATGGAAATTGCATCTAAGATTGGATTGGAGCAAATAAGACTTGAAATGTGAAGCGACATTGGACTCTTTTTCTTGAGTATCAAAAAGAAAAAGTAGTCAACGCTAACAAAAACTAAGAATCTAATAGAATTCTACAGTATGGCATTGTGTCATATTGCACTTTCATCCAGATCCACCCTCAAGAAAACCTTCATTGGACATTTGATAGCGAAAATTGAGTTCACAATGGAATGGGAAATGGAACTGTAGCATCACGCATGTAACATTCAATTTCCGCAAACGACGGACTTGCGACAGATTTAATTCAAGTGCACAAGATGTGTATACGAATACGAACCTAATGCGTTTATTGAACGGGGAAAGTGGGTTGTTTGCACGAAATAATGTTATAACAAAAAAGTTTCTAGAGAATCCTGGAATAGAGCAATGCTCTATGCTGACTACTGACTGCTTGCTCCGCTTTTTCATATCTTCTGGATTCACTCATCTGAGTCACATACAAAACCACAACCATTTTGCACTGAATTGCATAAGGAAATGACCGGATGGCTCCGGTGTGTCCATCGTTCATATCAAAATGACAACGGGAATGTGTTTGACTGTAGGTTTTCTCCGTTCTCCTGTGGCTTCCTCACTGTCAATGAGGTTACGCAAAGGTCATTTTCCTTTCATATCCATTTCACTTTCACTCCCGTAAATGAAGACATGTTGAGCTTTCTCGAAAACGGAGGAGAAAGGCACTTAAAATGTAAAATCCATATTCTGAGCATTTGGACAAAAAATCACGTACTGAAACGTCGTCGCCATTATCTTTTAGGAGTCTATTCAAAATTGAATTAATTACATCGCTGCTCTCATCTCGGTACTGCGAACTTTCTGAGCATTTGGACAAAAAATCACGTACTGAAACGTCGTCGCCATTATCTTTTAGGAGTCTATTCAAAATTGAATTAATTACATCGCTGCTCTCATCTCGGTATTGCGAACTGTGATGTGGACTGTGAGCCGTGAGCTTTACAGTAATATTCACTTTGCGTTTTAATTCTTACTACTCAGGTTTTTGAACAAGGGGAATTTTACCAGTTGAGTGAACGAAATATTAAAATTGTCGTATAATCTTATAATCTTAGGACATTTCGTCTCTTTAAGCAAAATCTTTTATGGAGGCCATCTGTGACAGAAGTTGGAGTTTTTATTGTCCATAAGGTTTGACCGCTCGGTCCATTAAGTTTTGAAAGCCTCTCAAACAATTAAGTTATGGAACACTGGCTAGACGATGACGTCATTGGCACGAAAGCTGATAGCATTTTGTATTGTGTTAAATTAATGCATTTATCTCAGCACTCAACCCAACGCCATGTCATGATGTCATCCAAACGTTGTGCAATTTTGTGAAAAACTGAAAAACTGCACGTTTTATTAAACATGCATTTAATATCAGTTTACTCATCAGAATATGTAAGAGTCACGCTAAAAATTAATGCCGTGAGGAAGTATACAATTCATTAATCATGGATGTTTTGCTCAGGATTTTTCTCCGGGCCCGGAGCGAATGTGTCGTTTAGGTTTTCGGGATTCCCAGTAGAATACTAGTTTGTAGAATACTAATACTAATGCAACATTTTTACATATTTCATTACATGTTGATATGGCACACACAGGAATTGCGTCGTTCTGCGGTTCATGTTGGAATTTCAAATGATGACTTATGCCTGCCCTTAGCTGGAATATCTTTTTTGAATATTTTGTAATATTTTCGAAACTGGTGTGTCTGCTTTCAAAAATATTTTGTAGAATCTGCGCTTCGTGAACTGTTATCAGGTATTGGATAGTCTATTTCGCCTGGAAACTGGAACACGACTATTTCGTGTTACATTTTATTTGACTAGAGTCAATAGTCAACAATGAACAGTTTTCGTTTCAGTGTCTATTCGGATAACAAAAGCTCACGTTTAGGAACATTGAGATGGACTTGACAGTCTCGTTTCATTTTACGAAGTCACGCAAAATGTCGTTATTGGAAGAGACTTGTCTTATTGAAATGTCTTTTTGGCCGAGCGGCAATGGGTTTTAGGGACCCATTCATGTCCATGACAGTTTATGGAGGTAGGTTGAAGAGACCCATTGTCGTCTGCTCCAGCTTTCAACGAAACGTCCTGCATCCCGTGAAATACCACGTTAATTCCTCCTTTGACTGTGAAATGTTTCTTTCTTTTGTTTATCTTGCACTGTCAAGAAGGAAGAATCAAATGAGTTTGTCTCGCATGTGTAGCTTAGCGCGTGCTTCTCCCCTTGAATCATTCTAAAAACTTTTTGCCCTTTCGTTTTTGTCTTGTTGGTAACAATGCCAAAACAAATGAAAATGTGAGCAAACATCATCTTATACTTTGCTTAATCCTTGCTATAGTTGGAATTCAGGGAAAATGTGTATCAAGTCCATTTCTATGATGTCAATGCCAATGCCATGTCAATCATTAGTTCATTGACATTATGTGAAACTCATCGTCAGAAACGGTTTTTACCATTTAGTGAAAAAATGAATGAGGATTTAATTTTTGTAATCATCCAAGGCCTTCATTTCCATTTTGTTGTGGAGTCAAGAAAATCTCCTCTGGGTTTTAAGTTTTGGATTAAAGTTTTGTGTTTGTGTTTTGGATTTTTGACGATGCTAAACCTTTGAACCAGTCTTTTTCACGGGATGCGGTATCGTAATACCTCAGCAGTTACAAGTCGTGATCTATTTCCATGATCAAAAAACCGGCGGTGGTGGTGTTGGAAAATCTTTGCACGTCTGGCATCACCAATTTGGCAAGCTGAGTATAAAACAGTGTCAGAGTCATCCGCTCTACGAGAAAGCGTCTTGCACCACCAACCATATAAACTTATGTATAAAAACGTAAAAAAAACTTTTGGTTACTAATGTGTCGTACAATGCCACGTGCTGAGAACCAAAGATATTTTTGGGATTGCGCTATGTGGTTTAGTAAGAATAAAGATCTTCGTAGCATTTCCTACGTTTTATACCGGAAGAGAAAAATACCAAATGTTTTTTCCTGCATTTTGGGCTCATTTTGTCCAGTTGGTTTTATCTTCAACAATGTTTCGTACAAAGTCATACAACTTGTGCATTACAAGTTACAGCTTTTGATGTAAAATCTTGAAGACATGAAAGTTGGGCATTTTTGTATGCGTTTTCCGTGTACTTTGTACCCAATAATTTCCATAGCTTTAAAGTTGTAACAATATCTAAAAGTGTACTCAAACTAAAACTTTTTACACGGAAGGAAACTGCGCAGATTTTGGTATTTTTTATTATACAACAAAATATAACGGGAGTACTTCGTGCAGGACGCAGGATCCTCTTCCAAAAGTCATCGGTAGATAAAACCACGTAAATTGCATGATTTTGGTATCTTTACTGACGTTACACTAAAACACTGGCATTTTGTATATTTTTCTAGTCACAGTTGATACTCAAAGGCGGAACTTTCATCAAGAATGAAATGCGTAGAGATGTTAAAAGACCTTAGACGTTGCATTAAATAAAGTGGTTTCGATACAGAAAGAAACGGGTAATGTGTTTTTTGTCTCGCGGATGGAAAAATACTTGTCTGTTGCAAGGTTTTGACGTAATACGACAGTTAGTTGTTCACTGGACTGTATCTATAATTGTTTGTTTCCTTTTGCTTTATTATATATCTGAGCTTGTAATGTTGTTATATACATTTTAACTTGATCGAATCTTAATAAAAGGTCCAAAATTCCCTTTATGACGAGTGACACTGAAGAAAATGCGTACAATAATACAAATAATACTTACAGATATATTTTATAATTTGAAAAGTCCAACTTTCCTGTTTAAAATTAATGGTTTCTAGCATAAAATACAACGATAATGTATAATGAATGAGGAATTCCATGTCCCTGGTTGTCCAGCATGTGAAAGTTTCATTTTCTCATGGTATTTGCAGTGGTTGCTCGTTTTATCTGCGTGTTTGCATTGCGCTGATAAAATCCTTTAGGACTGAAATAACTGCGAAAGAGCGGAAGAGGACTGTTCACAATGCCCCAAGGGTTGTAATCTCCGGTCGTTCTCGTACAAACTTCAATTCTTCCTTCATCTTCTTTGTAGACTATTTGAAAATCTACAGTTGAAAACTATGTAAAATTCAGACCACACAGTCAGACTTAATAAATATTACCCAGAGAGAGTTTGCAACTTGCAAGTTTTCTAATGAAGATATACTCAAAATGGCATTCTTTCTCATAATATTCTAGCACAAACGAGAATTTGCAAGTAGTATTTTCAGAAAAGTAGTACTGCGATGGTTAGCAAAAGACGACTGAGCGGAGCGGAGTTGATTTTTTCATGAATTTTGCGTATGGTTTGACAATATTTTCTATTATTAACGTAGTGTAAATGCAAAGTAAATGTATTTATATAAGCGTTTTCCTACAAAGAAAGCAAAGTTCATGTCACATAATGCGGTTTGTAGGACAACTAACCCAAAGACGAAGCAACGAAACATATACCAACAAACGTATCAGTCGTAAGCGTATTTACTTAAAGTGTAATGTGAATACTTTACAGAGTATTTGAGGGACCTTAACTTTAACACTTCAGTTTAAGGGACAAAGTCAAAGCCACAAGGGCAGTCCTCCAACACATTTTAGTGCTTTGCTTTTATTACCAAAACTGCAAAAGGCCATTTGGAAATCGTTTGGTCCTCTCATTTTGTGGTTTGTGGACATTTGGACCTTTCAGTCGAGGACAGGAAGCACTATTTTCCAGGGATTACGGGTTTTGTGTATAATTCCAGGAAAGTTCATGGAATTATTCTAGTTTCACTCTTTAATCGTTTCTATGAAAATTTTGCTCACGTTCAAAAGGTGAATTTAATAAAGGGATTGAAGGCTGTGTGCCTTTTTTGAGGTCGCAGTTGCACAAGTACAATGAAATGAAGGGATTTTCTGAAAATCTGGTTGGATGAATTCTGTTGAGGGGATAGAATTTTTTGCTTTTGGAAGCCTTAGCTTTGCTTGGTCTGGTCAGATTCCAGTGAAAGCGAATGAAGGACGAGCGCTTTTATCCGTTGACTACTACAGAGCACTTTGTGTCTTTGTCCATTAGCTTCGATAGTTGATTAAACTTGAAGCTTTACATCGTTCTTACAACAAAAGCCAGGGAAAAGACACCGGTTCCTACTTCCTACAGTGAGATGTACAATGTAATACAATGCACACAATAGCCTTTGGGCAGGATTCCACATTTTCTTGTTTTCCCGAGGAATGGAAATGGAACGACTCGTTTTATCTTCATCAAGCACGAAACTAAAACTCCAATGCATTACACTACTTTCCATGTCGCCAAGATACTATTTTACGTAATACATTCATACACGGCTTTTCAATGTTGTTTATTTGAGAAGCAGTTTAATTTCAAGCTTTTTCTGACTACATTTGATAACCATTCTGAAGATCATTTCTTGAAATTCGACACGTACTGTTTATTACATTTTTGAGCATACAGCGTCATCACGTCACTAAACTTATATACAGGATACAAGATCTGTAAAATGTTGTATAGCTTTCCACTTTCCATTGACGTTTTCCGTAAATATTACTATTACAGATTACAGCTCATAAAGCACGTATGACATTGAAAACTGGCAATCTTGATTCTGAAAAGGATCAAAATTGCTTTGGAATATTGATTGATTGTATTTTTAAGATTTGTGCTAAAAGTCCATAAATTGTATGGGACAAGCAGCTAATGCAGAAAGCACTTGAGAATAATCTTTGAAGCGAAAACATTTCCTTAATGAAAACCCTTGCCATACGGTACAACAGAAAATGAAAGGCAAAGAGAAAGGAAGCAAAGCGTGTATAGTAGGAAAGTAAGGATATGGCGTAGTTGAATCAGGTTGAGAGATGAAAAAAGCAAGAGAAGTTTTTTTTGGTCCTTGTAACTTGTAAGACAGACCTTGTTCTTTGAACAATAATGTACCTTCAACTGCACATGTTTCGTTGTTGTCCTGAAGGTGAACATTGCTGAATCTGGTGGTACACACTTTAATAAAAAGAACAAAGACGAATTGAAGTAGGAACCATGAACGACTCGGATGCTGAAGTGGTGGAAGATCTCCCGATTTACCTTGGGAATGGGGCAGCTGAAGAAGAAAGGCGTTTTTTGGAACAACAGGCTAAGGAATGTATTGAAGATTATGAACCCAGTAATCAGTCAGGTAAGGAATTTTAAAAAATATTGTATCAACATTATGTAATTAGGTATGCTTTCTTTTGTGGAGAAAGAAATGCGGTACGTACGTATGCGCTATGTTATGTGCCTTACGTATGCATGTGACATGGAGAAAGCCAAGGATTTCAGAGATAAAACACGGTTTTGGTTGGTTGAGGCAAAGGTCACGTTCTTGAAACATTGCTTGCGTAAACAATGAAAGTGTTGTCGGCAAAAATGTCGCAGTTCATTTTTCACTCGTAGATTGGAATGAGAATTGGAAAAAGAATTGAAGTAGAAAGCAAACGGCGGCGTCAAGGCGGCAACTCAACGTCATCGTCGTGGAAAAAGGAAAGTGGTTTTATTTGTTTCACTTTGACATTCTTTCTTCATCATCTTTCCACTTGACTGAGTGTTTTCACTTCCATTCATCGTGGCTCGTGAGACTTCATATTACGTTATAATGCATCTTCCAGGTACAGCTATCATAAGGTTATTGTCCATTGTCCTACCTTCATGTCCAATAGTATAGGACGTTCAACGGTGGGATGCGATGAGACCTGACAACATGTTCTCGAAAAAAAACAGTGTGTTACGTAATGCTCTTGCCAAAATTGGATTTCATTAGTACGATTCCATTTTTTGGCTCCTTTTGCACATTTTCCAAAGAAGTCTCCGAAGAAAGCTATGAAAAGTAATCCATCACCAAAATGTTTTAGACAAATTATATTTTTGAAAACTCGTAATATTAGAAGGGTTTTACAGGTATTGTTTACATTCTGTTTATTGTCCAATCATTTTTATAATTTTTTTTTAAATTCGAGAAGAGTCATGAACATGGCAAATCTGATTGCGACAATCTCGGGCAGCCGTTTTTATATAGAGTAGACAATCTTTGATTGAATGAATCAGTGGTACACTTTTTTCGTGAATTTAGCAACCTTACTCTTTCGTGAACACGTTAAAAGCTAATATAAATAATATAAAACCGAAAAGCAGAAATCATGGACTTATGGAACATACTTACGTTACAAAACGTTATCCTACAACAGCAGTTAGGCAGTTAGTTATTACATTTATGCGTTGTTCTATAATAATAAAAATAACCTCATCGTTTTGAAATGTTTTTGATGTCCAACTTCATCAGAAGTTCAGCTTTTGTAGATTGAAGTTCCAGTATTCAGGTTTTGTAAAGTTTTGAGTGTACCGTTGGAAACTAATATGGTTTCATTAATTTCATAAAAACATACTTGCTATTTTATATGCTATTTATATTTATACATGCTTAATTTGATTCAAAAGTGTCTATGCACAAGATTCTACTGGAATCTTTGGACACAAGTCGTTGTGAAGTCCCATTGCAGCTTGTTGTGACTAGAAGAGTGCACAAGGCCTTGAAGCCACTCGAAATTTAATTCTCTCTTCTGAGTTTTACATCCGACTTGCCTATTTGGACAATAGACATGGTTCTCAACAATTGGATTAGTTTACAGCAGCTGAACTTGTGGTGAAAGATTTAGTTTAAAATATATGACAAATAATACAAACCGGGAGGTGAAAGTATCCATCAATGCACAAGTAGTCTCAACATTATGGCGAAAAATGCGCGTTATACGTATTCACTCTTTTGCATAACAAAATATAAATATAATGCCATGTTGGGCGAAAGAGGACAAAAATCCAATAGTAAGTACTTTGGGGTTTATCTTTTTCAACATTACATGTTTGGAAATGAGGATGAGAACATGAGAACAGCTGAAATATACGATTATGATAAAATTTTTTGGATAACCATGCAACCAACTATTGTGTGTTTACTGAAGGAACTCCTGAAAACCGCATAGGTTATAGTGTCTTTTGTCTTTAGTAGTCAT
>JABASF010001447.1:0-22132 GCA_019776145.1 Harlomillsia oculata | reverse complement strand
AGTCCTCAGTCCTCGCCAACAACACGTCTCTGCTGGGTGGTTTTTGATGGCTTGATAGCATCTGTCTCTCCTTCTCTCTTGATGACTATGCATGTTTCCCTCCCAGTTTTAGACGAATACAAAAGACTCGCAAATGCCTCATTGTCAGACTTCTCGGCTCAGCCCCACACTCCAAAAAATGGGATTCTGATTGTGTTCATGTGATTTCATGTGAAGAGACCAAAAGACTCGGCTCACTAACAACATATACAGTACTATAGAAATTATCAAACGTCCCCTTATTTGATGTGTAAATGTGTATACTTATAACACAAGTGTGTAGTACAGTTTGATTGTAATGAATATCTCCTATCTTGTGACAGAAAGAGACAGAGCGAGCAAGTGACACACAGAGAGAAGATTGCTTCGTTTTATAATAATAATAATAGTCACTCGCTTGTACAATTTGACTAACAAGCACTGTGCTCTCTACTATCTCTTTTTAAAGGTTTGTTTGAGACTATTAGCCCATTGTAAACAAAAATGATACGAGCTCCTGTTATGGTACAGTGTTTTTGTGACATGTGAGACGTTTTTGCACAATTTTTCTTCACCTAAATGCTACATATCTCTGCTAAATGCACGGCTAACGAGTAACGACTACGAGAAATAAATTAACACGGCACAGGAAATGATGATGGTTGCTTGATGGTCTGACTTTTGTCTTTTTCAGTAACTCAATTTTTTTCTGCATTTATGCAGATTGCAGTTTTAAAGCTTCATATATGCATGTTGCCATAATGAGCCCGGCCCCTTTCGCGTAATTGTTTAGCTTTTATATTCGACTTAAAAGTCAAGCGAAACAATGTGTCGTTAATTTCCTAATGAGCTCCCAACAAATCGTGAATTTGACTAGAATCAAGGGTCTGCCACCATTATTATTACTACAACTATATACACAACAACAATAACAAACAACGTAAGGAATATAGCGAAATTTGATAGAATTTCCATTCCATAAAAGTTCAAAAATGGTCCCCTTCTGTTATACTTCGTCTTCTTCTCACACACACATACTAACTCTCATCACATGAACCACCATGCAAATGAGCTTTGGCACGCAACCGCACACAATAAGGGATGCAGATTTTCTGCTTCCTCAGTGAAAAGTTTTAATATGCAATCCCAATTTAATTAATTAACGCCCATGTTACTTCGACCGTCAGAGTAATGGTTTGACCTATACGTAATTAGCCCAGGTCCTTCTCCTTTATCTGTTATGAACAGTTTTGCATCTTGTGCCACACAAGACAAGCTTGCTGTTACTCCTTTGCTGCTTTTGTAGTAGGGATTGCAAAGTTGAAACTTGAAATTCCCCTTCACACAAATTTCTTTTTATTTTGCACACACACACACGTACATAATATGTTTTCCTTTTGCATGTTGAGTTACGTTCTGAGTACTAGTGAATTGTTAATTAGTTTGAACTCTTTTATTAAACACAATACCTGCCAATCTACGCTGTATACTGTTGCACCTAATTATTGATATCCAGGAACGCAATAAACGCTGCTTTCCGTGGGATTTATCTGTCGGTAACGTAGACTACGCAACGCTGCAACAACATATTTCAAATTGAAATTAATGAGTTTTATTAATGGCAATTACATTAATTGGAAAATTGTAATAAACGCTGAATTTTTAATAAAATAAGTAATACTCATTTTGAAATTGTATCAAAAAGTCAAAATCCTTTTACAAGTTATTCTTGTGCCCCAGTACATTTATTTATTGATCCACGTTAGTGACTTCCCTTCCCAGTTCAATTTCCGGAAAACTAAAGCCATAAACGTGCATAATTCACTGTTCCTTCACGAGATTTTGTTTTCTTATCAAAAAGTATTGATTTGGAATGGTGAGCGTATCCTTCATTAATTTCATAAATTAATTCATGGAGGTGGGAACAATTCGTCACATTTAGTATTCTGGCACTCTCGTGAAAAGGTGTATCATCACGAAAGAACATAAAGAGGGAATTTTAGCTAAGTTCTCTCACGACAACCTGAGAAAATAAACGACTTATATATTCTAAACAAATTTAACTTCTATGAGTTAAAGTTTATGAAGACTCCTTAGCTGTATTTTACATAAAAATTAAAAATAAGAATTAATTACAGATAAAAAACCATGCTAAACTAGGCAACAAGATAAACAAATATTTTTTTAAAAAGTCAACGTTCAAAGTGTGAGACGTTAGCGTTGAGAAGGAAGAGGCTCCTCTGTATTGGACACACTGTATAATTAATTAAATAAGAACGTGTACTAACTGCCAAGGAAAATATGCGTGCATACATTTATCTACCCTGTAAATGTACACATAGGCAATGAAAGCTTCTTTTTTGAAAGAAAATCAGAACTTGCGACAATTAAAGACCCGTATTTTAAGATTACTGAGACGATAAAGTTGACTGAATTTCTGCAATATTGTGGAATGGGCACACCTTCTAAAATATACGTAATGTATAATACGTAGTTTTGTCATACTTTTCATTTTGGCGAAAGCAGTGTGTGCGAATTAAATGCCAACGTTCATGTTTGTTCATAAGAATTTAATTGTACGCAAAACGGTTTGAAAGCTCTTTTGTCCGCCCGATAACAACAAACTTAGTTTTTCTCAAAGTTTTCAAACTACCCTCTACACCTTTTCATTATTCCAATTCCAACATTCGTCTGCTTACGTCCTACATGAGCTTGCATATTACGATTACGTATCCGTAAAGTTTGCGTGCTTTCAAAAATAACATAAAAGTGTGAACCAAATGATACTCTTTGAAATAGCATTATTACATGTTGCCAAAATTTTGAATTCGCTACCTGTTACTTTTAATGTTTGAACAAGTCAATATGACGCCTACACACTTTCATCAAACATTGTTTCGAACTTTGGTAAGGATATTATGCAAATGATTTCATCGAGTATCTCTGACTCACGAGTTTTGTGGTTTGGTGCTATGACTGGCATTGTAGAACTAGCATTGGAATTTGAGTATCTTTGTATAATACACTATAGTTTATGTAGTATTAAAGGAATATATAATTACCTGTGTCTCAGTCAGACTTAGCGATGAGGAAAACTCGGCTCTCTCTGCGATGGATAGATATTGCTTTTCCCGAAATTTCTTTTCTAATGCCACAAGTTGTTGAGTCGTGAACGGGGTCCGTGGCTTCCGGTTAGGTTTGTGCTTACGAAGGGTGCACTTCATGGGTGACAGAATCTTTGGAGGAGACGATACGTCATTTGTAGGACCTGAATCAAATGAAAGACATTTTTAAATGGGCGTGAATTCACATGGTCGTGTTATATATTTTTTTAAAGCTGCATTCTTAATGTCAAAATATCCCCAAAAAACACAAAAGTTTTATAAACTTATGAATAAATATTGTCTGTGTCGTGTTCAAGGGAGGGAAATGACTGGAAAACATTAAATATGAATGATGCACAGAGCAAAGGCAAACGCTCAGCTGCTGACATGACGTCTAAATCCTTTCCTGACCATGTCACTGTTGATCTCTCTGTCTGTCTGTCTTCTTTTTCTCAGCTGTCGAGACTTCATCTCTTTAGTTGTAGATATGCATTCTCCATGTACCATTTCTAAAAGTTTCAGTATCTGTCGCACAATTGGTCATGACTTACTATCCCCAGTAGTTATGTATTGCATAAAACAGACGTCCATGAGCTTTATTATTTCAGTGAAACTTTTGCCGATTTAAATTAAGGTTTATTATGAACTTCTGCTTGTGTTAGATGTTTTAGACCTCGAAACTTGGTAATAATGTAGACTAATTAAAACAATTGACTAAACATTATTTATTAATGATTAAGTAAGTTGGGAAACGAAGGTAGACACTCTGTAATGTCAGTATTAAAAGATGCGTACGGTTATACAGTTGAATGGAATTTATGATGAGAAAATATTGCAATTGTATGTATGGCATGCATGCAAGCTAGATAAGCTTTTGCTATGTTCAGTGACTTGAGTTGGTTTCAGTTTGGTTGATGATGATTCCCGTATCCCGTAGCTTTTGATTAGGAGTAGTCACCCTCAGAATAGGTTTGAATGAGTGGTGTGTGTGACTCATTGAGAGCACTTGGTTTTGTATATAACAATGGATTTGTTTTTGGTTTTAATTACCATCGCTCATTACGAGCATGAAATGAATTAAGAGCGTCTATGTGAGTGGGTTGGGCAGAAAGGAAATGCCCACTGAAAAAGAAAAGCAAGCATATCACGCAAACCGCTTTGACTTAATGGTGTCGTTGTAATTTCAGTTAATTATAACTGATTTCGCTACATTCACTACGAAACCTATTGGAGTTTAATTCTTCATTATGTAAGTTGAGGTATTTTTCTAAGGGAGCGAGGGATGGCGTGATGCGTGCGCTTAATCATCGAATTTGCCTCTGTTCGAAACTGATGCTGACGATTGTTGTTTCTTTTGGGGAATATACATTAGGCTACATTACAGTGGTTCTGGGAACTACTCCACACAACAGCTTTTGAGAACAGAGCAGAGAACACAACTGTCAAGGTGTGACATGCTCTAAATGTGTTAATTGTTAATAAAGCTCTAAACGAATGAATTCAACAGTGAGCAAGTCATTGTGGTCACAGTGGATGGGTTCTGTGAGTTGTGACTTCCCCACTGTGAGCACTGTAGGAATTTTAAAACCCTCATGGTTAATGTGCGAAGATTGCATGTGATGCCACAGTAAGGGACATTTCCAACTATTAAATTGACCATTGGACAATTCCATTGTTTACGACCACAAACTCAAATAATGCATAATATAATGTACACCACGAGAAATAAACAAGAGCATAGACATAACCAGGAACAACTTAAGTTGTTATGTACTATTATTGAATTATGTACTATGAGCTATGTATGAGTATGAATAGTATGAAATCACAGAAAAGAAAGGGGAAGAAAAATAATAAAACAACATAGTCCGTCACTCACAATCACAATTAAAATAATAATTAAACAGTTGTTCAACTTACTGTGGTTGTTAATATCGGAGAGACTCGTGGGGAATTTAAGGCCTGGCCATGAATGAATCGCAGCCGGATGCGTGGCAAATGGCAAACCATGCATTAACAGGTTGCCCGGATATGCAAATGGGTACGGGGCGAACATGGGGCTATTTGGCATCGGGAGTGGTTTCACAACGGCGGGACTCGGCGGTGTGGCCGGTGGAGACAGATCATTAAATTCATGGACCATAGCGTCCTTTGCAGGTGCTAACAACGAGTCCACAGTGAACAATGATGACTTTGATTTCCCAGTTCCTGTCAACCCTGTGGGTGACGACGACGCGTTCTTCAGAACTTTGTTCATCATCAGTCCGGATGCTAACATTTCTGCTGAACCACCTGACAGCAACCTCAGGTCTGACAACATATCACTGGATCGCATAGAGTCACTTTTACCCTTAATCACTGTCCCAAGTAAACCACGTCACTCATCAATCCAAAAAACTGTTTTCCTCTTCCAACTTGTAGACTGTTCACAATACAATTATCCTGGATAATGAATGTCTCTTTATCAACAGAAATTACTTCCAACAACGATCGTCAACGCTGTAAATATAAACTCACAATTTCCGAAAAAAATCACTTTTGCACACTTTCCAATAAAGATACAAGTAAACTTCAATCTTCAACATGTAAAGTATAAAGTGTATTATTTTGTATGTGTATGAAGTACGAGGTGATATGGGAAACAAACACGTGGAATTGAGAGACGAAGCGGAGTGCAGAAGATGTTCTCTTGTCGACTACCACAGTTGAAGTGACTCGGATCGTACGAAGGGCTAGAGGTAGAGGGTTTTAGGCTTAGGTCTCGGAGAGCACTTGAGGCGCAATGGTTTTCCACCAAGTTGGATTCAGGATCGAGTTTCCGAGTCTGTGCCTTGGCTTACTCACTTTGTTAGCGTTCTCATTCGCTCTTTTTCCAAATATGAAATAAGGAACTTCCCAACTTGACTTTTTGGTATTCCTAGTTCCTATTGTCTTCCTATATAGTCATAATTCGAAATATTGTTCCTGGTATGGTGTATCCCTCTCAACGAAATGAACAACTTGTATTGTCAACAAATCTGTGGTCCGAGAACCGACCAAAAATCGTCCAGAACTGAATAGTGAATGCACTTTCTTCTCTTCCCAACAGCAGCACAGCAACCTTCTTCAAGATGAATGAAGATACAGAAAATAAATAGAATAGAAACAGAATTGACTTCAAACGGTCCTGAAGACTCTAGGGACGTGAATTTTTAAGAAACGAAATTCCAATTGTGCCTTCTTTTGTTCTTTCTTTTGCTTTCTTGCACTAACAGCAAAACTCAGCACGGGAAAAAGTCGTAATTTCTTCACGTCGAACTGCACAACTGCGTACACAACAGTTGAATGAGACAAACTAAATAAAAGCGTCGCGATTTCAACTCTGTTTCGTGCAGTTGCTCTGCAAGCGTAAGTGCTGAGTTGAGAACTTTTGGGCTTTTGGCATTTGCTTGCATTGCCTTGTTTCATGAGATTGCCAACAACATGGCAGAATGCTTTCTGCACCCTTCTCCTTTGCTTTGGGGACAACACATAAGAGGCGATGACGAGACGACTCATTTTTCATTGTTCTGGTCTTGATCTTTTGACTTGTCTATTATTATGATTTTCACGGTAGACGGTTCACTCTTCGCCTTCAAAAATCCTTACATATTGCTTGTAATTGAATAAACAAAAGGGTCTTTTTTTAAACAACAAATTACATTCAAATTTTTGAATGGAAAAATATAGAATTTTGGTGATTGTGCATAAAAACACTACGGACATAGGACATTGCTTAAAATTTTTCGAATAAATCTGAAAAATGGAAAAGAATGTGTATTTTTTGTGGGGGAGAGAATGTGAAAAACGCTGCAGTTGGTCCAGTCTCATCTGTGACTCAGCAATTCTAACAATTATGCTACGAGAACCTCAAAAAGTTATCGTCAATGAACTAAACTACGGAGTCAATTATTGTGAAAAGACCATTTTTCCCCACTCAATACTGTCTTTTGTATTGTGTCAGTTCTGCATCTGAGCTGAGTGTTAATGTTGCTTGTGTGTGCACGACTGCCTTTTTGCTCAATTGTTGCTTTCATTGAGAAAAAAGAGAATAGTAATGTAATACAGGTTCACTTGACGAAACGAGAGTCTGTATGAAATCTTGCTATACATATGCTGTAATCGTTTTTCCATGAAACCTTTAAAAGTGGACTATTATAAGGAAATACACAAAACGGCGTAGTTACAACTAATATATAATGTTCCTTCCAAACTAATCCATAGAAAAAGTGTCTTTTATTCAGTTGTACTAGAATAATAAATTTTTTTGACCAAAATTTTTGAAGAGGTTGGGTTCGGGTCGGAGGAGTCAAGGCATAAAGAACCGCTTTGTCCACTGTGCATACTATAAATCACTTGGGAACACTTTTTCTTCGCATAGTGGAAAGAAAATAATTGTTTGGTTTGTCTGACTGAGAGAGTCCTTCATTGGAAAAAAAGTCTCTTAAAAGTCACACGCACAGTCTCCGAAGGAGTCAAAAAACGGCAAGTGGGAGTCCAAGTATATAAGTCCAAGTGGAAACGAAACCTTTAAAGGAAGCCCGTCCTTCTTCCAAGATTTTGAAGGGTGCTTTCTTTCTTCCTTTTGCCTCTAAAAGTCATATAGTGCAGTAAGAAATGTAGTGTAAGTGTAGCCTTTAACTCGTCACAACATCAATAAGCTCATTACACTTTGGAGTTAATACTGCCGAAGGATTGTGTGTCAAAAGTCTCAAAAGAATACCTAAGGGATGGATGATGGTTTGTCCGCGTCCCGTGGTCTCTGCTCCCACTACCGCACAAAACATAGCCACTATTCATTATTTCACCTTTTGACAAATTACATAAGCCAAGCCAACAAAAACAGCTAAAAATCTTCTTCTAGTTCCTCAAAAATCCTTAACAAGGATTTTCGAACATTTCCCGTTTTTCAGAAACCACAGGTCTTCTGTTTTTCAAGTAATGTAATATTTTCTGAATGAATCATCATCGTTGGGGAATATCGATTATAAATATATATTATATATAAATATAATTAAACAATGCTACGCACAATATTTACTACACATTGCCCATTTTTAAATCCTACAGGTACAAAATTCATGTCCACCTGCAAAATGAAGATGACACGACAAGTGGAATTTTCTTAAGAGTAGATTATGAATACATGCATTGTTATTTTGCAACAGCAATTCATATAAAGGATAGCAGACATCGACTCTTCCTGCCTATCCATTTTTTGTATAAAAAATCTTTCAAAAGCTTTCAAGTACGAATTGCTGATTCTGACTTTTACAATACATAATCAAAGCTCACATTCACACTTTATTTTAATGGTCACATCTCACATGTCACACACGTCCTGACTACAAAAACTGTCATACTGAACAAATATGATTCTACTCGAAAATGCTCAAACCTCCTTGCAAGTCATCTTCAAGTCGAAGAGCCAAGGGGCAAGTTTTGTCATACAAAATAGTATTTACAAACTGGGCACGACGGCGGTCGCGACGAAAACAAGTATACTTTGTTAAGTTTTATGAAGTGGATAGATAGCCAATTGTTTTTCGCACATAATATAGCCTTTCATACATCTTTACCGAAATGCAATGCTGTTGGGCACATAATTCCATACTATTACGTGAAGATTGGATGCTGAGCATAAAATAAAAGGAATACAAATTTTTTCAAGGCCAATGAAATTTTGGATGTACCGGTTGGAGCAAAACTGCATTCTGAGGAGAAGAAGACGACAACATCAATATTCCAACGGCGTGTACACGTCTCTGTTCAAATAAGAATATTAATTTGCAAAGGATTGTCTGAACAAGGTAATTAGTCTTAATTTACGAGAACAATGTGCGTTTTATGGGACTTGGGGGGACGCTGTGTGTGCATTAGAACAGCGAACGGGCCCATACAAGAAAAACCCAAGGAGGAATCTAAGAAGCATGATCATTGTGATTTTGTGATGGTTTCGGCTAGTTTATGGTGTAGAATTATGAGGATGGCTCACACGATGGGCTTTGTCGAGCAAGAAAACGGGCGTCCACACAACACACACACACTGTATACTGTAGTAATACACACTTTTTGGTCTTTGTGTGTTAGCGAGCCAGCCGCTGCTGCCCGCTTGCTCGTTGCTTCTGCTGGTTTTCTTGTTCCTTGTTTCTTTTTTAAAATGATGGGACGAAACAAGGCGTTGTTTTCTTTTTTTGGTTCAGTAAGCTTCTTGGGGTATAAAAGGACGCAAAATATACGAAGGAGACCGGAGCCCTTTGCCACACACACCAGGAGGCATAAAGGGAATTCTCAGAGACCAATTACAGATGATTAGAGTTGGCGTTTAATTAGGAATGGAGACAGATTTATTTTCGAGTCGGCTGGCTTCATTTCGCCTTCTCTTTTTCCTTTGACTTTTTCGGGTCCTCCCAGTTTCTTGTTTAAGCTCTTTTTCAGACCCTTCGTCTTACAATTCATTGAAAGGAGTGTCTCATCATCATCCCTTCCCACATTCACACAACCTGAAATAGAGTTGTTAAATACAAGTGAAATGGACACCTTCTTTCTTACTATTATAAATCTTCAAATATGCGCATATACGTCACTGTTTTTTGAAATGTTAATCTCGTTACTTGTTGACTATTAATCTCTGGCAAAACTTTGTAAGCTGGGATTTGAAAGCCTAGAATGTGCAATGTGCAAGAGTCTATTACATATAACAATTAAACAATTAAATTTGGAACGGGGTACACGGAATTGATTTACAAACCATTTATAGTATTTTGAAGATATACAAAACAAGACTTGACAATTTGACTCGATTGCTTTTGCTGGTTTATGGAAATGGAGACAGAGACTGTCTGCAATGCTTGTGCTGGCATGATTTTCGTCCTCCAATGCATTAGTTGAGGTCAGTAGACCAGGAGAAACAGACTTGACCAACAAGAAAACTAAAAACAACAATGAAAGCAATAATGTGTACGGTGTACTGTAGTATCAAAGCTCGTAAGTGCTGGTTGCTTACGTTGTGTTGACATTCTAGGCGAAGATAGTAACAAGGCATGGACGTTATAGTGTAGTGCTCGTATGAGAAGATGGTAAAATTGATGTTGTTTTAAAGTTGAACAATTAGAGCATTTGCAGGCAAAGTGAGACCGATTCCAGAGGGGTTTTTCAGATTTCTTGTAAGTGTATTAAGTAAAGTGTAAGGAAATGCCCATGGGCTGCTGTGCTGTACTGTGTTCGGCTCGTGGATTTTAGGGATCATACTCAAAAATTTACTTTGGAAGAGACGAGACTTGAAAGAGCATGACGACCAAAAGTGCATCACTTATCGATTGCGCGTCCGCCTGCCTTCCGTGGTCGTGTCGCCAAATACTTTCAGACTGACTGACTCAAAAGTTGTATTGTCTTATGACGACAAAAGGCAGGCCAGAACCTTGTTCTCGTCATAACAGACGTCTCCTTGAGCAGACGACAATATTTTTATGATGCATTTTCGCACTGATTTTCCATTATTTATGCTCTCTCTATAAGAGATCAATATCATTGAATTTATGATGCCCTACTTGTCCAAAATAGGAAAACTACATTTTCAAAATGAGATGACGAACTATACCGTTTTCTATAAAAATATAACGTATTAATTAGTACGTTTCTTTTGGCTACTGGTACTGTACAAGTATAAGCAATATTCCATACAAACTTGACGACTCCTTAGAGTCGAGTAATTTATTTGTACAAAGTATTATTTAATACAAATGGCATAAAGTGATAAAGCTCAGCGATGGCAGGAACAAGTGAATTGGACCCTTTATACGTAAGCTTTCCATTTATCTCAAAGGAGGCTAATGGAATTGAGAAACGAAGGACCCAGATTTCTGTGGAAGATAGTCCGTTTTTGACTCTCCTACTACTCCTTTTCTATGAACTACTACTTACATCTTTTTCTTTCTTTTAGTGTTATTCTTCCTCATGGGCCTTCCTTCTGTGACTTTTCGATATGACGAAGAGACATTGCCCAGTCTGGAGGATTGAAGACTGGAAAAGCCTGTGAGCCAGAGTCTCTTTTCGGTTTCATGTTCTTTGAAAACGTCCGACTAGCCCACTGCCCACGTCGCCAACTCTTATTATTATCATCATATACACCAAGCCTGACTGGCCTGACAAGACTTTGACTATGACACACAGCCGCCGTGCATTGTTTTAAAAGCAATAAATAAATACGACAACAAATGAGTGGGAGGCTGCAGATAGTCGCGACAACCATTTGACAGCTTTGCTTACAACCAGAAAGACATTTTCATATGTACACAGCAAAGGCTACAGGCGACACGACACTTTGCTTGATTCTCTTTCGTCTCCTTCCTCTCTACTTTTTTCCACAGTTTTTCTCCTACAATTATTATTGTGACTGAGCCCAACTCACTCACAACAAACCATTATCTTCAAAAACTGAAGCATTATTAAACTTGTCGGGGTCCGCCATGAAACACATACAAGACCTTTTACAATATTCCACCCAACCACAATGCTTTCTCATTTACTTCCATATGTGTGAAATGTCAACATAAGCTCAAGCAAAAGTCATAGCAAGGCGTGAGTTGTGCTGTTAAATAAAGTAATAATAATAAGCAAATGGTGTTCCATGTACCATACGTCTCCTACATGCAAATTCCCTAGGTTTAAGGCAGGATCGTCGTAAGGAGCTATTGAAACCATCTTGGTAGGATTTCCATTAGACCATGGCGCCGGACTAATGCTCAAACCCAGATCACAGCTTCATAAGACGATTTGGAAGAGGATTCAAAAGTGCTACTTGCTGCGTTCTGCGAAGTCTTCTATAAATCCCGAATGAGCCCTTTTACAAAAAAGAAAGTTTACATATCGTATGACAGAAAAGCCGATTTTGGGTTTTTACTTGATTCCACGCCACGCGACTTTACAAGTTATTCTACAAATAATATCCAGAATCTAATAATACTAATAGCTATAAAAGTCTAATTCAAATCTAATTGTTCATTTGTTGTTAGGAAGGACTACTGAACTCACTGAACACGATTTCGGTCTTCATTCTAGAAAAAATATGACACCATGTAAAGTTTTTCTTGTATTCATTGTAAAATTCAGGTTAGCTTTCTTTTCGTCCTCTTTCTTGGTGGAACGAGGAGGAGGTATCTTAAAATGGCAGGATCAATTTTTACGACGACAAATCGCTGTGCAGAAAATTGCCTTCATTTAAAGGAAACAAGGGACAAAGTCGTTGATTCGGAGAAGAAAAGACCGAAAAGCTGCGCCATACCGTTACAGAAAAGTCGACACGTCGACAGTCTCAGTTGGGCTCAAGTGCATGAGTGCATCCGGATGGAGGACACATACGGAGCAACGGAAACGTTTTCACCAGTAGTAACCACGCATTTTTTCTTCATATTCAACTCTGTTCTTTCACCTCTTCTGTTTCTTCGTTGTCTTACTGGTTTCTGTTTACTTTCGTACTTCATGGCCTTAAAATCATACTGCAATGCAATTGAAACCGTAACACGCAACAATTTTATTATTTGGACAAATAAATTCACAGGCTATTAGCACCTTTTCAAATGCGTGTACTAAATGCCTGGTATCATTATTGTCCGTCAGCTGTCTGCGTAAAAAGTTCATTAATAAAGACATCAATTGATTACTGAATTCAGATAACCATATAGTAAAATGATGCGTTGGTATAAGCTTATAAGCCTTACAAGATACAATTGAACGCTATTAGGATTGAACGGATTTTGGATACGTAAAATNCGCTATTAGGATTGAACGGATTTTGGATACGTAAAATAAGATCTGTAGTATCGGAAACGTGGTGATAATTTATTGACTGATTGGTTCCGAAGATTATCCTGCCATATGGACAACGGAAAGAACGCATCATTGACACACAAAAGTGAGAACAAAGACAAGTCAGATATGATGGGCGGAAAATCCCTACTGTAGCAATCACACCAAGCACCAACGCATGACTACAATGCATAATTTTAATGATGTGTGTTTTGTTCGCTGTATTGGAGCTATGTGATATAGAGGTATAACATAAATGGTACACAGGGAAAAGGGTTGTTGAGATTAGATACATTGTGTTTTCATTTCTAGAGTTCTCCTATCACAATTTTTTATATATAAATTTTGATGGATTGTATTTAATAATGTTATGTGGTGGTTGGGGATGCAAAGAAGTCAAAAACCAGCTTGAATTGCGTTGAAGACCTCAGTTAATTTACTCGTCACGAGGAGTGTGTTTTTGCTATTACATTGGTGAAGTTCACAATAAAGATTGCATTGTATCATACATTATGATGAAGAAGGAATTGATATTATTCTGCTTTAGTGTTTACTATGTACAAGGGTGAAAGTACATCATCATAAAGTTAGTTGACTGTGTGTTGTCCCCTTCCCGAAAGTCAAAGTCATCATTCCATGCGAGATATGATATTTGTCAATTAAGGGTTCCTAAAAGCTTAGCCACCCTAACATTTCATATCGTTATTACTCTTGACAAGATGAAGACTACGACTGGGACTGTGATTCGTTCATCTCTGTCTCTTCTCTGTCTCATTCCCCCATTTCCCTTTTATATTCTCGTTGGTTTATAACAGACAACCCAATCACATCCACGCGACTAAACAAAGTAAAGTCAACGCAACATCAAATCGTGTGTGCAGTAGATTTGATGCATTACGCATTTAATCTCTTATCACCGCCAACAATCTGCTTCTTCTTCCCTCCTGCTTAAACCATTTCATAATATCATAATATGGGATACGATTGGGGAAGTTAGCCGCACTTTCACAGTTATCAATCACCCTTTTCCAATTCCCAAAGTTAAAATTATTATACAAAAATCAAAAATATTATGATAATATTCTGCTACGTTAAAATTACACAAATGTACTTTCATGTTTATACGTATTGCAGAATACGAACAAAAATAATATTCATTTAAATCAAACCCTTCAAAAACTATTTACTTCAAAATGAAGATTGCTTTTTGAACGATGTCATGTTATTATTATTTTGTGTCATCATGCCGATGTAATCTCGACCAGATTCGTGAAATGCATATTAAGGGACCAAAGCTTAGGAACAATGAATCTGTCCCATAAAACTTATATCCCAGTATGGATTTTAATACAGACAGAGAAACCTTTAGTGCTCTTACCATTGGATTTCTATGGGATAGAGTCGTTACTTCCTCAAAATAACGAAGACTCGTGTCACATGTCGCATTATTTGCATGCATTGCATCCCATGAATTTGTGTTCCTACAACAGCAATATCCGATTAAGTAATGCATCATCCGATGTGAATCTGTGCCAATGAGTCAACACATTAAAAGGATGGATGGATGGATGATACGGATGATGATCGTTCCGACAGGATTTGAGCCGGCTGCAAGTTGCACGATTTTTAATTGCGATAACAATCGCACACAGGCACTGAACATTAGTCTTAGTTTAGGGATGGATTTTCAGGATACTGTGCCAGCCTTCTCTCAGCGCTCTATAAATGTACTAATATAATACAAAATTGTAGATTGTGTGATCCATTACTGTTACTCGAGGACTGATTAGCTTAATTATAAAAATCCTCAGTGTTCTTTCTCTACGTTGTTGAAGGCTGAAAAGTCCGCTATTACCTAGAAAAATGTAGTTTTTTTTGTTTGTTTTTTCCTGTTGAAACTCTGCCATTAAAATGTGAGGCTGAGGGAAACAAGGATGATACTACGTAATTGGGTATGCTCAATGCTTTCCTAATGTGCCCTTCGAAGAGAGTAACAAACAAACAAATGGAGTGACAGTATGTGACGTTACAATGTTTATCGTATTCAAAGTACTCTTGACGCTGTTATTGAAACAAGTGGAGAAAAATAAGGAACGAAGGCTTTCTACTAAAACTAAGAAGAAGAAGAGTTTCGAAGAGTGTAGTAGCAAAGCAATATAGGATAGCTGAAGCAATGATGATGATGTCTGAGTGTAGATAAAGGGTTTGTTGAGAGGCAGACGACGAGTCAAGTTTGAACTTCTTCTTGAGTTGGGAATCAAGTCGGGTGAAGTGAGCCAAAGCGTCGTGAGATTTATGAGCCTTTTTTATACTGCTTTGGATCTTGAAGCAAAAGAAGTTGAAGAGGCAATGATGTTAGTTAGTTAGCAAGTTTGTCGTCGTGCCATGAGTCCCTGAGGTAGTTCTCTCAGTTTTTGGTGGCAGTGGTGTGGTGTGATGAAGAATATGCTTTTTCGAAAGGTTTCTTGTTAGGTGGGACGCTGCTTTTTTCGGCTCTTTGAGATTTGAGTCATTCAGGCTTTTCTTGAATCTTTTAACCGTTCTCTCATTTCTTCCTTGGCGGTACACACACACCACAAAGTTTGGATTACTCGGATTTGGATTGGGGAAAGTCAGAAAAAGAGTTTATACAGTAAGCAAAATTCAGTGCAGGTCGTAAATGCAGTGAACGCAATGCAATGGAAAGAAATTTCCAATCACACAATCACAGAGGCCATTCAAAACCAGGAGGAAGCAAGCACTTTTTCCTGCTATCTCCCATTTATTTTGATATCATTTACGTAACGATTGAAGAGTGTCCCTCGTGTCTTTACATATGCAATGAATGCCCAATGGTCCCATCCCTCCTGAAAAGACTTGAGTGAACAAAAGTCTATAAAAGGTCGTTTGGATTTAAATTATTGTTTTTGTGCTCCAGCGACGCTACACTGTTGGCGTTCATTACGTATTCATACATGTCGTTCCCATTTTCTTATCAAATTTGGACTTTAAATGTTCCTTTCTTTCAAATTGAGGCAATTGACACACACAGAGAAAACCTCCTTCTCTTCCTCCGCTCTCTCTCTGGGTCTCTCTCCTCTATCTTCCATCCGCACCATATCTTCATATACGTATAATATACCTTTTTCGAACGGATTACACGGTTTAGGCAAAGAAAAAAGACTTTCATCCTATCTTCCTTGTCTATCCACTTTTCTGAAAAAATTCACTTAACAGAGAAATTGAAATGACAAAAAATAGATTACATTCAGAAAGTGAAAAAGAGAAGTCTCATCGATAAAATGTTCTCGCATTCAATTTCATTTACACAAAGGACGCATTATTGAAAAGTCTATTGTGATTCTAATTTGCATAATCTAAAGCTGTAAAAGCAACGTTTAGCAATAAAACACACGATTTCAACTGATCCTTATTGCATTCAGCAATTTTTACACTCTCATCAAGTTCCAAGTTACAGAACTCTATATCGTTCTAATGTTTTTTTCTAGAAAAAAGGCGTTTCCAAAAATTTACTCTCGTTTGCTAACTTTTTAAGTGTATGCTGTATGCTCAAACCATTTTAATCAGTGGTTATATGTTACTGTATGCTTTGAATTCTCTGTGCAAAATTCATTAGAGGAAATTACCGTTTGCGCACCCACCACATGCAACCTGGATTTCGGTTACATAAACGGTAACGACGAGTGCACGGGTACAAAATCATACTCCACTCAGCCGATTTATAATTACACAAATGAACATTCATTTGTGTTATTAAGAGTAAGACCCCACAAAGAGATTCTAATTAAAATACAGTCACAGTCAAATCACGTGCTACAAATGAAAAACCCACCACCGTCTGTCTGCCCAGAACGGGAATGTCAATTATTTCCTACTTTTGTTATGTTGGACTCTTTGAAACTTTAAAACTCTGTTCGTCTACCGTACGAAACAATTGCTTTCCCTCTATCATTTTGTCTATCCTTGACTATTAACTATCTTAAAATCAGTCTGGAAAGTCTGGATTTGACTATTTACTGAAACATACACTACTAATTTTAGTGAAAAACTTCCACAGCAAATCATATTTACTTTTACTATGGACATGTATATTACAAGTGATTTTACATTTTCTATGTATATTTTGCTGCGATCAGATAATTTCCGAATGACGATTATTGAAATAATTTTAGAAATTAGAGCAATTTTTTTATCAAGCGGTAAAAGTTTAGGGATTGTAATGAGTCAGTTTATAAACGCTTTAAATAACATTTAAAGCTAATGGAGCTTAATGATAGGCAACTACAAACAAAAATATAAGTCTAAAACATATAATTAAGCCTGTGTTGTATTTTGTACTGTCAGAAGTCGTTAATTAGTTTTAGTAATGATGAAATTGAGACGAAAATGATTTTTTAATTAGTACATAATTTTTTTGAGACACAAAGACATACATGGAACATTTTTTGAAGAGGAAATGGTGATGGTGACGACGTGGACGATGACGAAGGACGTGTACTTAATGTCGGGTTTTTAGTTTCAGAGAGAAGGAAGAGACAAGAGCAACTTGTAAGTTTTTGTAGGGACGTCGCCTGACGGTGGATTAGATAGAGAGAGAAAGAGTTGGTTCAGTTGGTTGGATTGAAATAAGTGAGGAAAGGGTGAAGAAGGACCCATGATGACAAAAGGACCCTTTGACTAATGCCACCAAGGAGTGGGAGACAATGAGGACGAAGAATGAGAAGGCGACGACTTGCTGTAAACGAAGCAAGAAAGAGGAAGGAAGAAGGAGATAGGCCCAACAAGATAGCAGCTTCTTCTTCTTTTCATGGATGACACTCGCTGTGAGGTCTTCGACTAACTAAAGCACGGAAAGGTGACCAAAGAAGACAAAAACGCCCGGTTGACAAATCCTTCAAATTTCCTTAATGAGATTAAGAGACTGTCATACTCCTTCCCCTTCGCATAAGACCACACCACCGGTCATTTTTCAGTCAATTTTGAGGATTTATATATATAGGTTCCTTCCTTTTTTGTGTATGTGAGTACCAATTCTATTCCGCGTAACTCGTCCCCATGTCGTTTTCATGAACTATGATTCACGATACACATTTTCCATGAAGTGAGCAGGGGAACAGGAACATCAGTGAGAGATGATGAGACTTGACAAAAGTCTAATCTGACTTTGACTTCCTCTGAGGATGACGACAACAAAACAACGGACGGGGGAACGCAACGGGTGAAAAAGAAAACGTCTTCAAACGTGTTGTACCGACAAAAGGCCGAGACACAAAAGCATAATGATAGCCAAAACTTGATAAAGTGAAGTGACTAATATGTTTAAGTAGTGGAAGAGTTAACACTTGAAATTACTATACTAAACTAAACCTTTTCTTCTTCTTGTGTTTGTATATTTTGTGTATGTGTGTGGTGCGCCTTGAAGGGAATTTGGAACAAAGACATGCATGCATGCAGGAATCCTCGTCGGTTTTCCTGTTTAAGGAATAATCTGACTGTGTGGGAGTCAAATGTATACAATTATGACGACTGACTACGACGAACTGTCGGGATTTTGAGATGGCTTTTGAATGAGTCTTTCGGAAACGGTAGTTAAAACACATACGGTTTTAACTACATACAATGTGACAAGAGAGACACTGACAAAGTAATGGTTTAATTGTCTCCCGCAATGCCCTTGTCAGGTTATCATTGGTCTCTCACTGACGAAATGGTCACAGTCCATTGTCCATATACAGACCTTCCTCTTCCCCTTTTCCCAATTATCTCTCGCGGTTAAAACTTTTTGTTCAGCCTTTGTCTCGTACGTACGTACATCGTAAACGCCTATGAAGAAAAAGAAGGTGGACGCTGCTGCTGGTGTGTAAAGCCGTAATCAGGACATTCAACTGATATTGCATGTAGTCCAAGACTTGTCAAGTGGAGAAGTCCAAACTCTCCTTGACAAGATAGCTAATAGCTTCTGTCTCACTAGTTAATCTTAAGCAAATGCTCTGCAAAGTGGATTCGTTGCACATGTTGGATCCCATTTTTCTCATTCTTTGCGCATTACTAACAACGTTCCCTGGCCTCTTCTTTGTCACCGTCACTTTCCTAAACCTCCTTATAGTACTGAAAGATCCAAGGCATTTTCATTCAAAAGTACCGATAATACATAAAAAGTCAATGATATTTCTATTCGATAGATATAGATCCGAAATATAGGAAACTAATAGTATGAACAGACATCCTTTATTGGCAAAGTGTGCCAAGATCCTTTCAGAAAGAGTAAGTGCGTCAAATGGACCGTAGAATAAAAGTATACACCTCTGGAATCCCAACACACTTTCAAGTCTGTTACTTTTTGACACTGTGACACTTTGCAATTTGTAATGAACAAGGAAATCAGTTCCAGCGAGATTTTAAGGACGTGAAAATGCAAAAATATTTGGGACAGTCAGGGAATAGACGACAAAAACCATTCATTATTGAATTGGAGACAGGAGCAAAATGTTTTAGAAGTAGAATCTGCGCTGTTAGTGCTCCATGTTCAATTTGTCGCGAAGCACATTAGCCCGACCATTTGGCTTACAGCGGGCAATTTACACTGGAGCTTTTCCAAGAAAGTCCAGCCGTGAAGCAGCCGCAGCTGCTACATTTTCAACTGTTTTTCATTTGATGTCAACTACTAAAGTGCCATTATCTCAAGGCTAGCGTTAAACTGAGAGCTGTAAGGTCTATCAAGGAGCAATGCAAAAGATATGGCTCTTTTTAGAAAACCTCTTTTGTGTTCTTTTGACCGTTGGTATAGAAGAAGAATTTGTGTAATGGACAAGATTAAGGCAAAAAAGACCTTTTAGAGAGAGCATGTACGGTACAGACAGAAGACAAAAAAATAATCGAACATTTGGCACGGTTTTCGACAATTGGGGGGCTTGTGCTGGAAAAACCTTTATGGATGGTGTGGAACGGTCCACTTTTCACCGTTTTCCAACATTTCATGTCCAACGACAAGAATAGGGAATAGGAAGACAGATGGATGAGAATGAGAAGAAGATGGAGCAGAAGAAAAGAAATTATGGACTTGACTGCTTGCGTCTGTGAGTTCATTTTGGTGACATTGAGCCACCACAATTACAAACACCTTCACGGTAATCCAGTGCATTCATCCTGGAGGAAAAGGCAATGGATGAGTTTTATGGTCTATGTACAAAATGTACTGTGGCATAGTCAATTTTGAGCAATCTGCTTTGGTCCATTTTCCTGACGCACATCCATCAACAGCTGAATGAATGGACTCATAAGTTAAAGAAATTCAATGAACAGACACAGAACCAGGAGTGAAGGTGCTAGACGCACTCCACCGCTTGTAATTTTGGACGGTGAATTTTAAAGGTGGAAGGAAAAAATAGAAAAGGCTTGGACTTTGACGACTATGCTATTGACAAGTAGTTTTGGGTGAACTAAAGGAGCAGTTACGGTTGTTTCCAAAATCCATGTCGATTTCCTAAGGGAACAAAGTGTGAGGACAATGTAAAGATGAACTCGTAACACAATACTCCGCTCCATCGGTCCACCAGGTTTCAAAAATGCTCTATTTGTTCCACTTGTGTGGTGCACTTAATATTATAAAAGCTCCAAAGGAATCACTGTCCCTGTGTTCCTCTTCCGTCGTCAATGCAAACCCAACACGACAATAAGTCAAGGAGGAGCCGTTAAATCTTATAGTCCAATTGTCAATTGTCCCTGTTATGTGCACCATCCATGGACCTACACTCTACTCACATATACAGAAGGTCATGAAGTCAAAAAAAGCTATATGTAACAAGATGCTGTACAAACAACTAAAACTTCCCAGGGAAATAGTCACAAAACATTTTTTGGCACGGTTAATGTATCCTCGCCACTCTATTGTGTCTTGTCACCATTTTATAGACTTTTCGAGTAACTATCATCCCACTCCTCCATTGTATTTGGGCATGCAACTCTCAAGACGAGAAAATGAGCTTTTAAAACACGCTGTGTAGCATAGCAAAACCAAAAAACCACCTTCTGGTCAATTGTCGCTTTAGCACAGCACAAGCAATCACCTTCCCTCAGTTTCTCTTTTCTTTTCTTTTCGTTCCTTTTACTCCTCTTCGTCGTTTCGTTTTCGTCTTCTCATCTTCAGTTTGTTCCTGTGGGCTCTTCTTTATAATAATAAAACGCTTTGTTCACAGTGTCATGGGATGGGTTTTGGCTTGCGCCTCACAAAACTACAATGTACTATTCTCAAAACTCACGAATAACAAAAACTTCTGCCAACTATCATAATCAAAGTTACGGAATGCTGACGACCTCCACTGCATTCTAAAACATTCGAAACTAGTATAATCCAACTTTTGTATATATTACGTAGTATACAATACAAACACACAATGCGACTTTACCTCCCTAGACGTAATAATAGGAACGACAATTGTTTCCCCAATATATTCAATGACACTCTTAGAATTAACAAAAGGTCAACATTGGACATTGGAATTGGAAGTATACTAGTAATAATTCAGTACAGAAAGCAAAAGGGAAAAGCAAACTGCAGCAAACCCTCTTTTCTTTTCTACTCTACTCGTCGTTTCATAGTCATTTGTAAACTGTTAAGTTTTGGAATCATTGTTATTCACTTTGTTATTTGTACCTTATAGTTTCTCTCTTGACAAAGTCACTCTTCGGACCATTCACATTCTTGAACTGTAACAATGCTTTTAATTAGCAGCTGTTCGTACGCGTTCCTACCCAGAAAAAGGTCTCAAATACCTCTACACTTTACCTCAAAAGGGCATTTTGTACTTTTTCTTAAACACACTAAATTATTTGTACTTACTGTACACGGTTCATTATAAAATGATCTTTGGGACACAAGAGAATGCCAAGGCAAATTGGAAATGCAGGAATTGAATGGGTGTCAATGAAAAAAGGTTTACTTTTTATAAATGTCTTGAATTCCTTGCCTTACGCCTTCCTTGTGACTTTCGGTTGGTGTCCTGTTGTTCTTCTTGGAGGCTGCTGCTTGCTGGAGCCTCCTCCGAAATAATAAAATCTCAGTTCATTGAAAAGTATTCAAGTTTCAGATTATCATTTCTCCACGCCTCCAATTCACATATTGGTTGATGGGATCATTATATCAGTTCATTCATCCGTATTTATTGTGTATTTTCACTGTTACCTTT
>JABASF010001446.1:0-22154 GCA_019776145.1 Harlomillsia oculata | reverse complement strand
TCCGGAGCAATTTTATCTCCTTGCTGTTCATCACTTGAAATCCTTGGAAGTCAGGATGGCTGAAGATTTCTGTAGATTTCAACAATGCATCAAACCTTATGATATTGGCGAAGTCTCAATTGTTAACAATTTGTACAAATTCTTCCCACATCTCAAGATATTGGAACTTCCGATGTTGTCAAACGTTACGCTTAGCTTAGTTTGTCAATTTTGGCCCAACCTCCTCAAATTCACAGCGCTTTATGGATCTTACGATGATCGTGGAGTCACAGGACTTTCCCATGTTGGAATCGGAGTGTCCACTGGAGAACTCGAAACAACCAAGGATTGTGCAGTTCCTTTGATGCAAGCTCCATACATTGGAAATCTTCAAGGTTGTCATCTTGTCATGTCCAAAATCTGTATTACTATAGTTGACAATGCAATCTCGTAATGAAATCATTTTATGACTTTTAGAATTGAAGAAACTGGTTTTGCAATCCGAATATCTCACTATAAATTCCATCTTAGGAGGAATTTTGCATTGCGGCGAGCTCAAATCGTTGTCTTATTTGCAACAAGAGGTAGTGCGTTTTGAAATGTGTTTCTAGTTTCTAACATCTTATAGTCTTAAAATGCGCATTTTCATGCGGTCGCTGTTAATCTGTTTGCAGATGAACGACAAATCCTTGAATGCATTTCTCTCTCATCCCAATCTCAAGACTATCACAATCAACAAGTCTGTTTTGAACGAAGGCTCACTAATTCACGTCTCTCAAGACTGTTTGTCCAACGCAGAACACACTCTCAAAAATCGTGGTGGTGAACTTATTCTCACAACAATTCTGGAAGAACCATCCCATTGTTACTTTCAATACATTCCAATTCCTACGGGGATAATTGATGGGACATAATCGATTGACTGAATCCAGGATTGTCGACGATAATAAGTCAAATAAGATTTTAAACGAACCCTGCCATTTTGTAATAGTCAATCTCACCAAGTCTAAATGAACAAGATGATCACGGTTCCGTTTTTTGTATATTCGATTTCGAACCGGAAAAAACGAGTAGCATATAAGCATTTATATATTACAAATTATGACTTCAATTATACGGTCTTTGTGCTTTGACTGCTTTGTGTGTAATTCAATAAATAATCAATATCCTAAAATCACAAGTTGAGTCGGTCTCGTGTCTGTAGAAGTTCGATAATGTACGTGGACGTAGGAAGTCAAAATTCCATAGTTTACAACCAAATCATAGATACTATTCTCATAAGTCTTTAAAGCAAATATTGGGATCCGCAGGCAGTGAGAGAGATAAGATTTCGCGGATCGGATTCTTTTCCTCCGAGATGCGGAGAAAGCCAGGAGAAAGCAGCATCCCAACGACGTCAGTCTTCAGTCCCAAGTCCAATGCACGAATGTACTTGGTTAACTCGGTTGTTGACTGAGTCCCAGTGTCCAACTGTTCGGGTTGGATCTGGACCGTAGACCGTAGCAGTTGACAATGGAGCCTCCACTCGTTTCAAAGAATATGAGCCATGCGATTTTGTGGTCCGCGAAGAGCATAAATTTTAGGGCGCCACAACGCCGCCGTTTGCTATATTTCAGTTTAGGTTCTGAAGTAGCTCTTTATGTTCAATTTGTAGTTGGTTTCTGTACTGTTGGGTGGGACTGTGATTGTGATTCAATGATTGATTATGGTATTTAATTAATAATTAATTAATAATATGAGTATCAGTATTCGCATTTAAGTATTCGTCTCTCGTTTACATTCTACAGCTGACACTCAACCAAAAAGGTAGAGCTTTATGTTTTAAATCTTGAATCTTGAATTTCTTGAAGATATATTTTGATTAATTTATTCACTACATAATGTGAATTCATGTGGTTTCTCATTTTTTTTTTTGTTTGTTTAGAGTTGTTCAGTTCAATTATGCCGGCAGTTACTGTGGATGACTTGGAAGTGCAGTTTCCTTTCAAACCGTATGATGTTCAAACGGAGTTGATGACACGTGTCGTTGTATGTCTAAGAAATGTGAGTTGTGTAACGTACAATGAGGCTAAAAATGTAAATGATTGTACTGGAATTTCTATTAGGATTTTACATGAATTCATTTACATGAATCTTTTCAGAGATACAACGGACTTTTGGAATCTCCAACTGGAACTGGAAAAACCTTGTCCCTTCTTTGTGCATCGCTCGCATGGCAAAGGAAGCAAAAATCATTCATGCAACATGTAGTTAGGCAGGCACAAGGTGATTCCAGTAGATTACAAAATGCTAGAGGTGATTTAGGTCCCGGAAATCCGAACGCTTTATTCAGTAAGTCAATTGAACCCTCTGTATTCCGTTACAATGTTCAGGTTAATAATCAGATGATGAGATGATCAACATTATTTGTAGACGTGCCAAAAATCATTTATTCTTCACGAACGCATTCGCAATTATCTCAAGCTGTCCAGGAATTACGACGATCGTATTACAAAGATGCCAAGGCTGTGGTTCTGGGGTCACGAGATCATATGTGTGTACACGAAGAAGTGTCAAGACTGGAAAGTTCGTCCGCAAAAATCATGGCTTGTTTGGTCAGAGTTCATGCTCGTAGTTGTAACTATTACAACAATGTTAGTTTGAAAAAAGAAGATCCCATAGTCAGAAGTGATACAGTTGTCGACATTGAGGATCTGGTAACGAAAGGAAAGAAGAATCGGTTTTGTCCGTTTTTCATGTCGAAAGAATTGGTTCAAGAATCCGATATTGTTTTCATGCCTTACAACTACCTGTTGGATCCAAAACTTCGAGCATCGCATGGTGTTGATTTAAAGGTATAACACTGGAATTATAATAATATTATAAGTGTGCGATTTCCACCTGAATAGTTTAACAATTTAATAATTTTACATTTGATTAATTATTTAGAACAGCGTCATCATTTTGGATGAAGGACACAACATCGCCAAGATTTGCGAAGAAGCAGTTTCATTTGAAATTAAAAACTCAGTGATTGCGATGTGCATTGCAGAATTAACTAGGGTACTTCAGAACAGTTTCAATTATATAAGATCTTAAAAACATGGCGCATGCTGTTTCCTGTAATGCATGATCTTCCTTAAATTATAGGGAATCAATGAAATTAATGAAACTACTGAGATTGTAAATACCAAGGATAAAGACTTGTCGATGGGGAATTTGGTTCAGTTGAAAAAGGCTTTTCTTCAGCTCGAAGCTAATCTCGAAAGTGTGACAACAACATCTGAAGGGGTTCTTCTTCCAGCAAGTCAACTTCTTTCAATCTTCATTGAGAGTGGTTTTAATCTTTCGATTCTGTCTCGGATGATCAACGACTTGGATGCTGTATCATCGTTTTTCACAAGTCGTAATGCTGAAGCTACTGGCTGTGACAAGTTTTCTTCCATATTTCGCGTATTAGTTTCACAATCTCTGTTTAAGAATCCGGAAGTATTTGGACAGAATTATAAGGTTTGTTTTGATTTGTTTGAAACGTAAAAATGCTCACCGCTTCGTATCTCATTGAGGGCTTTGTTCTCATTTCAGGTATTCGTTCAGTATGAAGAAACAAAAAAGTACAAACAGGACATACGCGCTTTTGATACCAAATCCGCAAAGTCTCCTAAAGTTTTCCGCTTTTGGTGTTTTAACCCAGCAGTGGGGTATGATGACTTTGATGACACTACCATTAATGTCAACATGTCGTTCCAGTGTCGTGTCAATTGTTTTCTTGAATAACTTAGGTTAGAAACGATGATGTTGTTCGGTCCCAGATGCATTCTCCTATCCAGTGGAACATTATCACCCATTCCATTTTTGGTCAAAGAACTTCAAGTTCCATTTCCAATTCAACTCAGCAATCCACATATCATCAACGACAACCAACTCTTTGCATGTGTAATGAAAAGAGGACCACAAAATGTTCCTTTGCTGTCGAATTTCCAAAATAGAAATAACCCTACGTATTTAAAATCTCTTGGACAATTAATCATTCAAGTCTGTTCTGTTGTGCCAAACGGAGTACTTGTATTTTTTCCGTCGTATACCGTAATGGAAACTTGTTTCCAAGAATGGCAGTCGAATGGAATTTGGCAGAAGATTTCGCAAACTAAGGTTTCTTTTATTTCGAATAATTAATCTTTTATTGCAAGTAATGTAAAATTTATGTATTTGTAACGTGCAGAAATTATTTATGGAACCGAAGCACAAAGACGCGTTTAATCAAGTAATGACGGATTATTATTCCAATGCAAAAACTCCTGGAGGTGCTTGCTTAATGGCTGTGTGTAGAGGAAAGGTATGTATAATATAGCAAAATTAAAGTTAAAGTTCACTGTGATGGGATTTAATAATGAAAAATTGCACATCTTGATTAGGTATCGGAAGGTTTGGACTTTACTGATGAAAATGGAAGAGCTGTTATCATAACTGGAATTCCTTATGCTCCAGCACGTGATCCCCAAGTACTGGCGAAGCAACAGTACCTGGACCAAAAATGTTCAAAGGAAGGAGCAGCGGTGTGTAAATCAGTGTTTGACATTATGCAAAGTGCGATAACTTTATGCCTGGAACAGTAACTAATGGATTTCTATATAGGTTATTAATGGAAGATCTTGGTACCAACTGGAAGCTAACCGAGCGTTAAATCAAGCTGTTGGTCGTATAATCCGTCATGCTCATGATTATGGAGCAATCCTGTTATGTGATGAAAGATGTGATGCGGTATCATTTCAAGATAATTTATCTCAATGGGTAAAACAAAGAATGAAGAAATTTTCTACCTTTGAAGAATCCATGTCAGCCCTAGCAAAATTTTTTGGATCGTCGTATCAAGTATTAAATAATTCTGAGACTATTTAATCACTACTCACTACTTAACTTTAATTAGTTATTAGCTAGTTATATAATTTGTGATAATTTCAAATGTGATGTCTAGGAAGCACGTACGCAAGTAAGAATTCAAGCTAAGATGGCTCAAATGCCGACTCAGTTGAAACCTATTAGACAACCACAAGCGTCTTCTATTTCGGATGGTTTAAATGACACCTGTGGACCTGTTTCGTGGACTGAAGAGCTTCATGAAATGTATCGCGGTAGTCATGTAACTGAAGAGTTCAGTCGTAATCGTGCTCCACGTCCTTCAAAACCTGAAGTATTACCTCAGAAAAGTCGTATTGAGGCGTTTGCGGAAATGATAGCGACTCCTGTAATCCGAAAAGCTGCTGACTTCAATGCACCTGTACCTGTATCAACCAAATCCTTCAATGCTTTTTCACAAAGCTCGCAAAAAGAACGGAATGAACCGAAGAGAAAAAAGATTCGCTTAGTTCGTCCTTCGCCTTCTTCTCCACCTCCGGAACCGAAACCATCGACTTTGCCACCCAACAGTGGCATGAAACACGCCGCCGGACCAACTCACAATTCTAATGACTTACCTTCGATTCGAGAATTTGCGTCTTCTAAAGAATTTTGGATCTGGGTTAAAGATTCCCTACAACCAAAGGATCTCGCTGTCTTTGCTTCTGCATTGAAATCCTACAAAAAGGAGAAAAACATATCCACGTTTGGGTCCGTTGTATTGTCGCTATTCAGAGGTCGTTTTCTGTTTACGCAGTGCTGCAAAGGTAACTATAAAATCCACTTTGTTACTCTTAAGTATTATGCTCTTTACCAACTATAGTTTGATGTTTTATTTAACATTTTTGCTAATAAGGTCTCATTTTCATATTGCCTGATGACCATTTGCAAATTTTGAAGAAACGAATGTCAATTCCATAAAAACGAAAAACATTCACCGTTCCTGAAACGCAAAATAATGATCAGGATCAGTGAATTACTCGAGGACTGAATACAGTTTTTGTCAATATTATGTTTGGTATTTTCGTACATAAGTAACCGTTGACCTTTGTAATAATCAAATAATAATAAAGATTAAAAATGCATGAATTGTATACTGGAACCTGGAATGGAAATGAAACGCCTTTCTTCGTTTTTGGGTATACATCAGGCAGTACTCAGTTCAGTAGGTCTAAGCGTCCGAGAGTCCAAGTCCAAGGTTTTCTTGTATCCTTAAAAAAAATTGCCAAATAAAATATTTTTGACAAGCCCACCAGCCCAAGTGCCCACCCGCATGCCATGCTGTTTCCATTCCCGATTCCATTTAATTGTGAGCAGCAAGCATTTTACGATTTTACACGTAAAAATTGCATATTATTTTTCATTTCGTAACAGATGATGCCGCATGGCCAAACCATTAGACACCGGGAGTAATTTTTGCATACTTATTTTAGACCGGAGAGTCACGCGACGTACGCGAACAGTAGAAACTACCAATAAAAGTTTTGGCTGGTAGAAAAACGGGTTTAAAAAGCGCCAACCTGCCAGGGACCTTAAACTAATGGGTTATAGTAGGTTCCTCGGGAGGTTTGGATGAAAAAACGGGTTTATTCGGCAGCAGTGAGCAGTGCATTTTCATTTACCTTCTTTGGGGGGAACATTGAGACACTGTTCAGTTCAGAGTTCAGACTCCGACTGTTCACTCTGTTCGTATGGTGTCTGCAATGTGGTGCTGCTGTGCTGGAGGCTGCAGTGCTGCTGCTCTTCCTCGCTCGCTCTCTGCTTGTACTTTATGAGAAGTTTAGTTGAGGTTGAGGTGTTGTGGAGTGAGTGTTGTGTGTACTCAAAGTTGCTTCATTTCACATTTTCGTAATTTATTTAAATGTCTTTAATGATTTCATTCTGAGCTTTGAATATTAATACATTTTGAGTTAGTTTTGATATTCAAGTAATTTATTTTCGGTTTATTGCGAAAAGAAAACCATTTGAAGTGACAGTAATATGGGTGACGCAAATGCATCAGATGGATCAGTCGGGTAAGTTTTAATTCTTTTAATTTTCTGTGTATACTAATGTTTCGTAACCGATAAGAACCGACCGATAAGATGTTAGTGAAATCGATAATCCTGAATGTTGGTTAACTTTTATTGTAGACGGGCTGGAGAATTTCATCGACTAGCGGATGAAGCATCACTGATGCGAATTTTGGAATGTCCCATTTGCACTGAAATACCATACCCACCGATTTTTGGTTGCGAAAATGGTCATACGATTTGTAGTGAATGTAGACCAAAGTTACAAAACTGTGGTTTATGCCATGGCGAGTTCACTAATATTCGCAACTATGCTTTGGAGTCTATTATAAACAGTTCCACTTTCAAATGCAAGTTTACTCCGGATGGGTGCAATAAAATCTTGCAAGGGGATGCAATTGCGTTGCATTTTCAAGAATGCGAATTCAGGTATTTAATTTTTCTAACGTAAACGTAATGTAATAATGACAAATGTCAGATGTTCATTAAGTAGTATCGTTCATTGTTTAATGGTAATTGTGTCTTCTATTGATTTAGATCCGTTCCTTGTTACGAGAAAAGGACAAAGAAATGTAATGGACAGCTGATCCCTTATCGGGACTTTCCTCGGCATTTAGAACATGATCATAGAAATAGCGGAAACAAAGATGAGAGAGACTGGTTCGATTTTGCAGAATTCATCGGTTCTTTTGATCAAGGTAACAGACGAATGTCAAAATACCCGTTTACACCATTCGGTGGATTTGTTATATTTGTTTACCTCGGCCTCTGCCTGCAGAATTTAATTTGTAACGTCTTTTGTAGACACAACATGGCCGTTGTATTACAAATATTACGATGGTCAGATCTTTTTCAAGAATTCTCGAGTGGACAGTGGAGCCATTTACTGGTAAGACAAATATATGTATACTTATGGTTATCGAAAAGCCGTTACAAATAGTATCGGCTATCGACAACTCTGATAATAATAACAATAAGTTTAATATCAATCATGATTTATCAACAAAATGAATCATTGATTTGTAGGTGGGTAACAGTGATGGGAAGTGATCAGGTCGCCAAGAAGTATTTTATGACAGTCTCTCTAACTCGCGAAGAAAAGAAATTGAAGGTAACATTAAAATTAAACTTAATCTTTCTGTTGGCTAAATTTTCTATAATTTACAATTAATATTGACTGTAAAATCATTTATTTTTCAAGGTTCCGAAATTGAATTGGACCATTCCAGTGTACTCATTTCGGAAGAACTTCAATACCATTGGCAAAGCTAATTGCGTCGTGCTATTTGCTGACAATTTGATTCCCTTTTGTCGTCTTAATGAGAGACATCCATGCGATGATGTCACTTACAAATACGCGTGGAGCATTAAATTTACAATTGGAAAAATGTAATGTAGTAGTTGGTAACGTAATCTAATTAAGAGCGTAATCTTATGTGTTAGGATTAGTTCTGTTCTGTCCAACATTCGCAGTAAAGTACCAACGTCATGAATTGTGTAATGTTGCGTCTTGGTCTTGACGGTTGACGTTGACAGCAATGACAGCATTTTCGTCACATTTCTCACTCTCATCGTCATCCTTGGCGACAAGTTGGTTTCCGTCACTCAAGGTTCTATAGTTTTTAGTTCTCTGACTTCTCTGATTCGAAACAGTCGAAGGTAACAGGTAACAGTTGTTTACAACACTATTTTAAAAACTAAATGTAATTTTTTTGCCTCCTAGGCTTGCCCTGTTCTTAGACTGTTGTCACTTATGAATGTTATGAATTATGAATTATGATCTTTATTTAAAATACTTAATGGATTGCATATAAAGTGGATTTAATTTACCATTATTTCTGTCCATTTAATGAAAAAAATTCTCTATTTTACGTCTGCGCATCTGCGCTTAATTCTTGTACGAGTAATTTAATAATCGTTAAAACTAAAAGAGCCTGCGTTCAATTCAATAGACCTGAACTTTGTTTTAGTTTTTAGTACTATTAAATGTACATTCGATGGTTCGTTTGCACAAACATTAAAGTAAATATTAAAATTCCGTTCAATAAAAAAGCAGAATAATGAATTTGTGTTATTTGATTTAATATTTGGTTAGGTCCGTCCGTCCTTTCGTCCTTCTCTGGGTAAATAATTAGCTTGTGTTCAAGTGATATTTATTATTAATTTATTATCAATCATTAATTTCATATTAATCATATCATACGGTTCTCTACTCAAACAGCATCCGTAATCCGTATAGAACAAGAACAGAAGCACCTGCCGCTCTCGTTAATAAAACGTACATGAACGAAACGTGATTCAACACGTTCATACAAGAATGAAAGCGTGAGCCAATGAAACGTCAACCCGCTAAGTTTTCCACTTCTCCTTTGTCTGCGCTCAACTTGAGTCTGCCAGTCAGTCTGCCTTGAACTGTCTACCGGTGTGGTTGTTTTGTGTAGCTTAGCTCCCCGTTGTTCTTCAGTTTATTTACATTCCACTTTATATAATATTTACAAACATGAAATTGACATTTGAACGACATTCGATAGTTTTCTATCTTCTTATAAAAACAGTCATAATAATTTAGTAAAGTTCGATTACAACGATGTAATGAGAAAGTTACAAATTGTAGTTTAGTTGTAGTTGTGAAAGTTGGTCTTTTTGTTTTCTCACGGTTTGACACTTTGACAGTTTTTCAATTCAAATCCAGGTTCAGTTTGAATTATTCATTTTCTAAAACATGGCGTCGAGTGGAGAAGAGGAATCTAATGGCGAAGGCGAAATCCTTTCTCAGCAATTGTCACAATTTGAAAATGAGAAGGATTTTGAATGTTTTAGAGAGTTGATGCTGAAGTACCCAAAGGTAGAGAGTGTTATTTAATCAACTTTACGTATATATTTTATACTGTTTTATACTTTGATGTTTTTTACCTTTTACGTTTGCTTTTTGAATTTCATAGCCACATGAACATCTTAGGGAAATATTTCGGGAGCAATCTACTTCATTAATGCTACTTCGAAAATTAATTTCTTTTGTTAATGGAAATAGCATTAAAACCGTTTGGCCGACTCACATTGCGGATAGAGCTGCTGCGACGGTACGGATGAAAGAGTGATTAAATTAAAGAATACTATTAATAATTTAATGGTAATATGGTATTGGTATATTAATGTTGAATGTGTGTATTATACAGCTTGCACAAGGGATTCTGCATCTATCCGGTTATGATGGCATTGTTGACAGTGCTCTTGTTGGTGAAATGACTGCTGTTGTTATTACTGAGCTCAAACATTTCTCAAGTGATGTTCTGGTTAGTGCAATTGACTCTTCTTTGAAATTCATTGGCACATCGGATAAAGAAACGAGCCCAAGGTATTTTACGAAATTTTTTTATTCGTTTTTGGGAATATGTCTCAGTCTCTTTATTGTATATATGGTTATCATGATTTTCTTTCAGATGGATTGACGTGGTTGGTAAAATGATCACCGTGATGATGAATAGAAGCAATATTCGATTGGAAGGGGATACAATTGATGGGAATGATTATACTATTTATGTGATCAATCGTCTTTGTACGTACGAATGGACTTCCGGCAATGCTGCTTCCATAATTGCACTGCTAAGGTAGTTCATTGTCATTGTAAACCCTAATTTTATCGTTAATTGATTCCACGAGACATAAATCGCGAAAACTGCTATCACTATCACTTATAGGGAAATTCACTTGACACCAAATCAGATCGACATGGTTCTACACACAACAGGGACATGCTTAATGAAAACTGATTGGTCAACACCGAGAGGAACAAATCTACCATCGTTTGTGTATCAATTAATCATGCTTGGTGAGAAAAAGAGACCAGTAGTGATACTGGATCAAGTCGCTAATTACTTCATGGAACTCAGCACAGCACCGCGGGAAACTGAAAGTAAGATTTATTTCGATTATTTTGTATTAATTTGAAGTACCCCGTTGGAATTTCAATGGTAGCTGTGCACTACACGAAAAAGAAATTCCCTTATAATACGCGGTTGTAATGAAATGAGTTCATAGCGTCACCGTCACCATTCAATAATATTGGTTTGCTTTATCCTAAAAAGGTATCGCTAAGAAAAAGGAAGCATTTGGTACTGTGGTGTTCCATTTCATGGACGCTGTTCGACAGTGTGAAACACTTCAAAAAGTCGTTTTAACGAAATCAAAGTTAGCATCTGATGACCAAACGGTTCTGGAAAATCCATTGATTCTTGCTGTGTGTCTCGGTGTCACTAGCATAACTGATGTTAAAACCTATGTATGTTCTTGATTTTATTATCCGTGATTGAATTATACTCGAATTTATCTAACTTATTTTATTTTTGGACTTTCACTTTCACTTTGCAGGTCATGAACAATATTCGAGATGCAATTGTGAAAACATTCTGGCATGTCCAACGAGCTAATGGATGTTTTTGGTTACAGTGCACCAATGGAATCTCTGTGAATCAAAATGTGACAGCGGCATTTCGTGCCCTCGTCGAGTTTATGTAAGTTTTCATTACAGTAGCGGTTTAAATTTTAAAGGTTCTGTCGTACTATATGGACTATAATTCTAAAATTATGAACAGGTCAACTGATTTGGACTTTATGCTGGACGGAGTACTGGAGTTGTGCATGGCTTTGCTTGATACAGATCGTTTGTTGAAGAGTCATCCTATTGTTGTGGCAGAGCAAGCCAAACAATTATCATTTTATCTGTTGAGATCTATTGTTCAAAACTGTCCTGAAGTGTTCACCAAAATCATTCCTCATCTAATGACTCGTTGTCAAAACGGCATAGGTATACATTATTGAGATTGAGAATTGAGACCTCCTATATCGTTCTTTTCAAGTTCTAAGTTCAGCACGATTTATTTTTAAATTCGGTATTTTGATGCAGACAATTCGTATTCCGAGTGCATTTCTATGCTTTGTTCTCAAAATGTAAACCTGTTCAAGTCACCTCGTGCAATGATGAAGCTAGAACGAATGGTAGCCAACTTTACCGTATACAATGTTCTGTGCTCAAAGCAGTTAACAGAGGCCTTCATGTCCATCCTTCGTTCCTCTGTTTCTCTCATGAATCAAGTGATGCTTCGTCTGCGTAAAATGACTGGTTACAAGTAAGTTCTCCATGCTATATGGCACGTATACATATACAAAGGTATTGACTGAAAATTATTACTTTCCATCCTTTCAGCTCCGACGAAAAGTACTATGCTATGAATGCAGTTGGTATTTTAATTTCGAATTCACCAGTTGCAACTGACATGAACTGCTCCTTAAGTCAGTATAGTCAGGTTGGAAGTGTTGGTGGCAGAGCTTCCAGTGCGAGTGTTACATTTCGTAAAGATAATGAAACGTTCTGTGAAGATCTACTGTCCATTGTAAAACCATTTTTGATTCAACGCTATCACTGCCGTTTAACTGTTTACAAAAGTAATCTTATAAGTTATAAGAAACGTGTTCAATTGTACTTTTATAAGTAATTGTAATTACGTAGAAGCATATTAATTAATTGCTGATGTTTTAATTTCTAGAACTGCCCTTTCTTGTACGGTCTAACCCAGGCGTTATTCGTTCTGTTTGTTACATCCTCTTGAATCAGATTGAACAATTGATGACAGTTGGTTCAAAATTCAAACTTTCGTTTGAATATGAAACTTCTGGTAGCTTGGTACCAAAGGTAAACAGTTGTACGATGCGAAACAAGACTGAAGATTGAAGGGAACTGAAATTAAATTGAATCCTACTCTATCTACAGGAAAGTCTTGGCTATCTTTTGCAATGCATAAGCTTGGTTTGCTTGAAAGGCAAAAAATCGTTCACCATGGATGAAGAAATTGATCAGATATTGAAGTTGTCGTCCCTACTCGATAAGTGGATTGAAAATTTGTTGGACGCTGATCTGGATTCACTGACAACCGAGGTCTGTTAATGATGACTTAACAATAAGTTTATATTTAATTTGTATGACCAACCTGCTTACTTTTTCAAGGCCGCAAGCGCAAGTTTTGAGTCTCTGTCACAAGCTCTAACTCAAACACAGTCTTCGTCCCAGAGTCAATCTCAAGGGAAGCGTTCAGTAATTTTGAAAACTATGAAAATCTACTTGACAGTTCAGGTTACGCAAGCAACTTGTGCGTTACTCGAATACCTTGCCCTTGGGGGAAGTTCAAGATCCGACGTTGCCGGTCGAGTTAACCTCTTGTTTGGGAAATTGCTGTCTATGGAAAATTCGGTTGAAGTAGGTTCCATGAAACGTGGTTTTAGCTATTCTAAAGCGGAACAATTGAGGTTAAATTGTGTGTACCTTTTGTATTATAGGAGGAAATGCGAAATTTTAAGGAAGATTCCAAGGACAATGCTAAAGGAAGAGGTAAAACAGGGAAGGCAAAGGCAGACGCCATTGTTTCAGGAACCCAGGCTACAAGCTCAAATGGAAGTGACATTAAATTGACGCTCGTAAAATTGGAATACCATCGCATTATAACATTAGAGTCCGCAGCTTCAATGTTAGCTGAGATTTATGCAATCGCGTAAGAACAGAAAACTAAACGTGCTACGTTTTCTCATTTTTAGAACAGCATCCATTTCCATTAATTAATCCAAATGATTTCAGACAATGTCGGGAAAAATACATGAATTCTCCGTTACTCAAAGTATACAAAAAGGAAGACTTTGAAAATTTCCTGCTTCAAACACTTGAATCCCATTTTCATAACATCTTGAAGCAATGTGATGAACAACTGAGTGATTCTTACATCATTAAAACATTTTCGGCAGTTTCAAAGTACTACATTATTCTAATAAATACGGATGTTAATGTTAATTCGTACCGAAGATGAATTGCTTAAAGCTTCGATCGTGTTCTTGCAGATGCTTATGGGATCGTTATACGTCGCCCAGGAATTCCGAAACAACTCGAGTTCCTGAAGTTATAAATGGTACGACTCAGTCACCAATTACTTTGCGACGCTTGGAAGTTCTGAAGGTTATCTTGAAACTATTGTTGGAACGATACCCATTGCAACACAGTGTAATGATTGCTCGTCTTGTTGGAGCAGGTACTTGTATTATGCTGGTATAATTACATTTGGCATTTGAAATTATTATGTGCATTTATCATCTATTATGCTTTATTATGCAGAATGTGCGGTGGACGAAACGAATTCTGATCAACCTCATAATGTAATGGTCGATCAGTTCTTTACAACTTGGAAAAGGACTGTGAAACGTTTGAATCAGAGTTCATGCGTTAGCGCAGAAGAGGAACTGGCCGCTTTGGTTGATATTCTGAAGACATTGATTCTTTTATGCGATGTCAGTTGCAACTCTCGCATTGTTCAGGTGCATTATTTTCGCCATCTTGTTTTCTTGTTTTCTTTGCGCATGATGACAATATTAATTCATTTTGTTCTTCGATGTATATAGATATCAAACTTCATTTGGTCAGCGTTTGTGACAAGTCCATTCGCCGTTGCTCATGATGGAAATTCGAGCAGTAGCAAGCCTTCAGTCACTTTGATGGAAAATGTTGTGCCCATTATACTTCTGTGCGACATGAAGAGCAGTAAATCTCTTGAACGCATTATTGCGCTTGCACGTCATGTACACATTGTCTTAGGAGACGCTGATGTAAATTAAATAATAATATTGTATGCTTTAGTTTTTTTAATTATTGCAAAGCTCTCGCAGTTGATTGAAGTTTTGTTTCATTCAAACTGACAGGAAGAAGCACCTATGATCCCCATTCAAAAGTCCATGTGGCTTATTGACTCGGAGACAGCTCCAAAAGCTATCTACTTAATTGCCGACTTCATCATTACTGAACTTCTGCAGAATGTAAACATTGTTGTTAATCACATTTCAGCTCGCAGTCATGTAAAGGATGAAGGTATTAAATCTAGAATCATTTATACATTTTGTTGATTTTGTTATGGTGTCTTTTTGTTTGAAAAGCTTAATGTAATATTACGAATACTTCCTTTTTAGATGATCATTTCAAAGATCGCGATTCATGTGTTCAAACGATGCACATATTGGTTAAGGTCTCTGACGATCTGCTAAGAAGCGAATTTCCTGACGGTGAATGGAGCAAAATTTTGCTTCAACTTACTATTTCGGTGTTTACTGCCGTTACTTCTCTCGTAGATTTCTTTTCGGATTCGTTGGTGAAAACAAAGTTGCCATTTAACTGCAAAGCGTAAGTAATGTTAGAAAACGGTTTCTTCTTTACACCCGAAGGATCCCAGTTTTAATGTGCATGTTTTTTCCAGGTTTGTCAATCTGGTGAAATTTATCGGGAAAGAGTTCAAAGTTGCAGTTGATAGATTGATTACTCGAGTTGAAGTCAGTATTTTGGAAACTTGTTTGTAAATTAATAAATTATATCCGAGTTTCGTTAATTTGTAATTTTATTATATATAATTCATATTCTATATTTAGTTCATTAAACGATGTACCGCAGAAGAGAAGGAAAAATCATCTAAATCTGGGAAGCTCGCTTCTACCATTACACGAGAGTTTGCAAAGGAAACCAAGTTAGTACCAGAAGTGGTGTTTGTTATGGAGAAATACGAACAACGTCTGGTTGCGTTGTCTAACAAATCTAAGGTACTAATTCTGTTCATAGTTTAATGAAACGTGACAAAATTGAGATTCTATCATTATTTGATGCTCATTCAGTATATGATTATATCATATGAGTTGTAATTGTAATGAAAAATTGTGTTCTATTTGCTTCAGATTGATCTATTGGCTGGATCAAAGTTGAGTTCAGCTAGAGATTACAGAATTGACAATGGAAAAATGAAGACTGCTTTCGAAGAGCGCAGAGCTTCGATTAGCAAGAAAAAACGTCCTCGACCCAGTGATTCAATGTTGAACACTACTGAAGGGGATGAAGCATCCACGTCTGCGATTGACGATTCTAATTCTAACGATACTGTGCCGCTTGAAACGACTACGTCTACGACGAAGACAAAACGACCGTCTGCTGCAAAGCGACGAAAGAAGATATCGGACTAGACTATAAATAACGGAATACTATAAGTGTACATAGAGGTTTATCTCCTATCTGTTCCTAATTTACCTGTAAGCTCTAATTTAGGATCCTTGCCGTTTTAATATTTTAATATGCCGACCTAGCAAGTAAGCTAGTAAGTTATTTTATATATATACATATATAGTTAAGTTAGTATATGAATTTGTTCGATTGTGCTTTTCTATCACATTGTCCCCCGAAACGTACTAATAAAAATAATAATTGTAAAGTAAAAATGATGAGCACACAGAAACTTAATGTAATTCATTCTAGACACGTTTAATACGACTCTGTAACAAGTTGAACCCACCTCTAAAGGTTAACAGACACAAATAAATTCAACAATGAGATATTCAGCTATAATTTATATTACTGGTCTTATAAATTAATTATTTGGTATAGTGTTTTAGTCCACAAGGATTTCGAAGTGAACAGAACCCAATCGATTTTGCCGATCGTGGAAAATGTTTTTAGCCCAGGCTTTGCATTCGATATTAATGAGGTTTCCGTCTGTAGAATTACAAAAAAGTTATCAATCACAGGTCACCGTCACAGGTCAATCAAGCATTCAACGTATGAATGAGTGTATCACTTACATGTACTTGGGTGCAAGTCAAATCGTACGAAAACAAAAGGGCTCCTGTAGTTATTCTGCTTTTGGTAAGGGAAATAGAATCCTGGAATACCTTGGTTAGGATAATAACTAACTTTTCCGGCGACTAAGTTTTCCTCATCTGCTGGGTTTTCTCCTTCGCAAGAAAGAAATACAGTTTCCAAGAACTTGGTTTTCTACAAATTAAAACATTTTACATGAATTCTTCAATGTTATTTGTGAACAATGGTCAAAATTATGGTTAAGGAATGCTGCTGTAACCTGTTTAAGGGTAGAGAACGTATTCACTGTATCTTTAATGTAGTTCATCAAACTTTTCGGCATTTTACGATCTGGATCTTCGACGGCTTTGGTCAAATCATCGACCAAAGTTTGGTGGTCGTAGGCTCCATTCTTGAGACCGAAAGGTTCAGGTTTCCATCCGTAAATCTATAAAACCACGTAAAATAGTGTACATCGGATTAACTAATTAATGCCATGAAGTTTGTGTGACCACTGCAATGTCCAGATTGAACTGTAACAGGACCACTTACTTTGTTCAATTTAACCAAAACACAGGGTTTGCCCTCTGGATAACCAAATTTGCCAGCACATTCTTTAAAGTTGGATGTGTCAACTCGACATGCTTCAGTCTCCGTGGTGGAGTCATCATTTGTGAAAGAGCAGTTTCGGAGGCTGGGATCCTGAACGTTGGTTTCTGGTAAATGAAGGTTTAAAAGCTCATGCAATTATGATAGGATTTACCCTTATTAGCAATTTATTAGCATTGCGATATGGAAAATAATCAACTGCGCTTGCACTTCACGAACTATAAAACTTACTTTGAATGAAGTCGGTAAGTTGGTCATACCAAAAAGCCGCATCCGCCTCATTATCCCTTCGGTACCAAATTAAAGACGATTCGGCATTAACTTCAGTGTCGGGCATGGGACGGAAACCCACGCCAGGATTAGAGCCAATTCGGGATTCATCCAACAACCATTTGGGATGTTGATCATTGAGAGTAGTGAAAAAGATTTGCAAGCAAGCTGCAAAGAATGCAGCTAGCCCGGCATAGAAAATGATGTAGAACACAGTGATTTTAACTGGAATTCAATAAAAATCCAATTTACATTAGATGAAATGACTCCTCGTGTGGTAACGTGTTCATGAAACATAGACCTACTTTAACACGCTCAATATGCCAATTTATCCTATAATACACCGTAACTTTAATAAATTATCAACTATCATGCATGCGAAATTACATAATCAAATCAAGCCTTCTGCTTCTGCTCAATCTCACTTTGGAGTAGACTTTTGCTTTGGTTTCAACCCAGGATTACATAAATACATGGAACATGAGCCAACACGAGAGAAGGACGAGGACGAGGACCATTAATTCGCAAAATTATGCACATGTGCATAGGAAATTCTGGGTTTGAGACTTCGACTCTCTCGTCTGGTACACGCAAAACTCTTCTCAGAACCAGGCAGTCAGCCTTTTGATAAAATGGGTGTTGGATTTATTAACTCTTTAAGTACGCTTGGTCGCCGGCAAAATACACGAAATGTGAACTTTATCCACTTGAACCCAACATCACACTTCATCATGATTCCATCATTTGATTATCCCATTCCAGACCAAACCAGATTGAACAAACCCCCATTCTGCACATTTTGCGTTTCGTATAGCGTATAGCGTATAGGTAATGTTTAAAAAAGGAACAGAACAAATGGTAAGATGATCCTAAAGTGACAATGTAGCAATGCCATTTTGATTTTACAGAAAAAACTTGTGAAGGTCACAAAAACGAGGTATTGTTAAGATGCTGAAGCATCTTACGTACGCGTATGTTGCAAGAAAGGCAAAAGCGTGTGAAGGGATGACCATGACGCAAGAATTGACCGAACCTTGAAAGTTCATTACGCTTCTTTGTATTATTTTCAACATTACGAAAAGATTTTTAAATTACCCCAAGATGAAAAGTTCCTTCCGAGGAATTCTCCAGTTTCACCATTCCAAATAAATGTCCAGAAACTAGTTTTAGGAGGACCTTTTGAGACTGATGTCTCATATTTGCTAGGAGCCATAGTCGTTGATGTTGGTTGAGCAAAAACTGGAAACTTTCAAGCTTTTTGAGCGTGAGTCTGGAGCAAAGTGCTTCTGGAGCAGACTGACTATGAACTGATGTGTGGATGAGGATGTGAGAGGATGAGGAGTGGAAAGTGGAAGTCCAAGTCAGTGTACATGAAGTCAAAACTGTGCCATCTTGAACAAGCGTAACCTGTGCCAGAGCTCAATGTTGATAAGAGCTTCATCGGTGCGTTAGTTGTGACGTGACGAGAGCTTTACGCTTTACAGACCATTCGTCAGCATTTTTGTGGAGAGCGTATCCCTGTTGTAAAACTCGCATTTTGGCATATAAGGTACGATTGCATAGTATACTGGATTGGACTCTCGTTCTCGTAAACATGTCTATCAGGCTATCTCACCAAAAGAAACTACTATCAAATTTATATAGCGTAAGCTAGTTAGTAATCGCGTAATTCATTTCCATGTCCCATGTCCCATGTCGTTCGTTCGTCCCTGCGGTGCGTCTTGCTTGCTTCAAGTCCACAAAAACTAGTCACTTATTCAACAAGTAACGACTCCAATGTCTTTGGGCTTTGGACTTGTGGTCTTCCAGACAAAAACAACTCTGATTCTCCTCCAGAGACAAGAGAATCCGCACTTTCATAACATGGTAGGTACGGGAAACCATGAAACGCGCACCCATCTATTCATATTTGATTATCTCGTTCTGTAATCTATTGAGAACACACACTTTCCTTGATGATAACCAAATGAGAGACCTTTATGCATACGGACGCTTACTCATGTAGACTCTGTACGCTTTCAGTCCAATGTTACATGGCCCATATCCAAATAAGAACACATAGTTTCGTCTTTCTTCAACCGTAGCATCACAACCAGAAAGTCCATACTGATAAACTTCCTAAAACTGACTGGAAACACAAGTGGAAACTCACTGGAGTGTGAATGCGAAACTCACACGCTCCATGGAAAAATGGTTTAATCAGCACAACTGCATCCTGCAAGCACAAGCAAGGCAAAACGCAACTCCATCAACTCTCCAGATCTTGTGAAGGCAGGAAACGACAGCAGCACAGCACGCATTTTTTTCTAAAAACAGAACGAAACCTAAACAAACTAAAAATATTTTTCATTCTAATTCCATGAGTTTACATGATGACTGCATTTCTATCGTTTACTCAACCCGTATACAATGCTGCTGAAATGACAAAATTCATGAAAAAAGCATGCAAAATTATATAAATACAACGCCATTCGATGAATTGTTTAGAGAGTGCACTTTACTAAGAGTGCTTTTATTTTTATTAAATGTTAAAAATAACGTAGGTGTAAAAGACGAAAAGACGAGACGTAAAACGTCGAAGCGTGGGTAATTGTGATAAAATTAACTAAAGTTAATAAGATAAATGGCCGTTATTTTAATGATACGATTTTAATTTAGTTTATGATTTTTGCCGAAAGCAAACACGTTGAAAATGCAAACGCAGAGGAAGGAATGAGCACGACAACAACACAATGAGGTTTTCTTCCCCCAATCCTCAGCATCAGCTCATGTTCCGCATTTTCCTGCGAAGCGCAGAAACTGCGCGAACGTAAAATCATGTGTTTACCAAATTTTTTTTACGGTGTTTTTGTTCATCACATAAAATTAATTTAAAAGTGTTATTATTAGTGATTTGTATTATTTTAAATTGATAAGTGAGTCAAGTAACGTTGACATTGTTTAATCCACTAACGTTTTATAATCTGGCAGGGTAATGACGTAATGACAGTGACGGCATTGTGAACAAATAATTGGCTATCGTTTAATATCGTTTTTATGATTGTGATTTTAGTTTGATGTAATAATTGTGTGTTCGACGACCTCGTTTTTAATGTTTCAAAGCAGTAATATTTGATTTGTGGTTTGTTGAGAAGTTCCTTCAAAATGGCGGAATCAAGTAGAAAAGTAGGGAAAAAGACATGCCAACTTTTACCTCCGGAAGTTCATCATTTGGTTCGATCCGGAGTGGTCATTTCAAGTATGGGACAATGTGTTGAGGAACTGGTAAAATTTTGAAACATTTGTTTCGAAAAAGATTGTGTACCTTCTGTTCATTTTTGAAGCGTCTATGCGAATTGTGAATCAAACAGTGTCTTTTTTTATTGATTTTACAGGTCATGAATTCAATTGATGCGGAAGCAAGTGAAATCCAAGTTTTTGTCAACACGGAATCCTTTACTGTTCGAGTTACGGATGACGGGTTCGGGTTCACGAAAGAAGACTTGGGAAGTGTTGGAATAAGGTAATCAGTTTGTTAACTGCGATTAAAAATCCCGATGTTAAAAACCCGATGCTTGATCTTGGGTGTCTCAGTTGGTTTGTCCACGACATTCGCTTTAGCTTTATTTATGTTACCTAACATTTTGCTTATTGTTTTATCATTGAATGATTTCAGGAGCTCGACTTCCAAATGTCGCACCATTGGAGACCTGAACAATTTAAAGTATTACGGATACCGAGGGGAATCATTGGCCAGTATAATTGAAACTTCTGGAACTGTTGAAATCATGTCAAAGTCCAAGCTTTCGAGTCACACGTATTCTCGCAAGTTCATCAGTGGAAGACCAGACAATGTTCATCGGTGCTCGAGTAGGAATAATAAAAAGTTTGCTGGAACTACAGTCACCGTAGAGCAGCTTCTATCAAATTATCCAGTTCGTCAAAAGAAATTGGACAGATCAATTCAACTCGAAGAGGTGAAAATCTGCATTGAACAAGTTGCAATAATCAATCCTGGAGTTTGTTTCAGTTTAAGAAATGAGTCCAACGGAGAACAGATATTGTGTATTCAGAAATCTAGTAGTTTTATTGAAGCTTTTAAACAGATTTGCGTCCAGAAGCTCAACGAGAAGTTGGCAGTCAATTCAAGTAATTTTATAGAAGAGCATCATCAGTACGATGTATTCATGTTTTCGGGGTATGTGGGGAAGGAAGCACATACCAGTAAAAAGCTTCAGTTTGTTTATGTCAACAAAAGATTTATAAAAGCTCGATCAAAAGTCCACCGATTATTTTATCATCTGTTAAAACCAGTGCTGAACTTGGGACAGTCGCAAAAGCAAGATAGTGCCAAAAAGTATCCAACCGTAGGTTCCTCTAAGGCAGCTATTTATCCTGTTTTTGTCCTCAGTATTAAATGTCCATGGAGCGAATATGATGTGTCTCTAAAACCGGACAAGACCTTAAGTGAATTCCGCAATTGGGACACTGTTCATCGTGGCCTTGAGTGTTTTGTTCTTCGATTGAAATCTTATATAAATGCTGAAAGCAGGACACAGACACTTTTAGAAGTTCCCAAGTCCAGTAACCTCAACAATGTAAAATACGGACTTGGCAAAACTATGGCTGATTTTTATTCAACTGCGGTCAATGCTCCTACTTTAGCAAGGTCTAAGAGTCAAGACATGGAAAGGTAAATTATCTATTCGTCTATTACTTTGTGTGCTGGAACGGTCATTATTATGTCATTTAATAACTAATGTAATCATTTTCTTATCAATAGCAAT
>JABASF010001445.1:0-22156 GCA_019776145.1 Harlomillsia oculata | reverse complement strand
AAACTGCATGAAAATGTAATAAGGAGTACGACCATTACAAAATAAAGTACACAAACCTTTGCTGAAAAACTGGATTTCTTTACTTTACTTTTGTTTGTTCCAACTTTAGCTCAAACAAAGTTTTCTTTACTGGTGAATTACTTTTTATACTCTCGGATAACATTAAAAATATTGGTATTATACAAATTTTATGATGTACAGCTTGAAAAACTTTTACTTCGCTGCGACTTTAAGTTTTATTATTATATTATGAATGTGAGTAAGCCACACACGAATCTGACATAATATAGTAACGACATATTACACAATCTTTTTTCCAGCATTTTTGATGTATTTTCCGAAAATTAAAAAACGATGAAGTTTGAGCATGTTCAACACATTCACACTCACATGTCTATAAATTTTCATGTTCGTCATGTTTAAAATATGTTTGTGATCTCCATTGAACGTTGGTGAAACTGGTAAACATGTTAAATGTAAAATCCTCAAACTCGTCTTGTCAAATAAAGCAGCAGTGGGTTAATGGATCAATTTCTGAAAATGTAAGCAAAACTTGGCATACGCTTGAGACAAGACATTTTGGTAGGACAGTTTTTTGCATTTTTTAATCAAACTAAAAATGTATTGCGTTCAATAAATAAAGCCGAATGCTATAATATATTGACAGAATCTCCGATTTTCATAACAATTTCCATTTTCCATGCTTGAAATGCTAATGTTAAATCAACATGCACCATTGTACATGTTTGCAAGGATATACAGATACAATGTTCAGGTACTCCGGATGTGTTTTCCATTAAACAAATATATAGAATCGATGCACGGCATAAAAAGCAGGAAAGCACTGTCGCTTTCAGCCTACTTTAGGTTTCGGCTTTGGAAGAGAATTTTAATTATCGTTAAACCACAACATCCAGACATAGAGGCGTTTCCTTGTTTCCTTTCATTGTTTAACTTTTGTGCTTTCAATTGTTTAGAGTTTAATACTCATTTTTTGTCAAGCCCAATTTTAGGCTTTAAATAGGTTTGTTTGCGTGTCAAACGAGCAAACGGTCGTTTAGAAAACGGATTTTCAATTATTTGCCAAAACTGTAACTTCGTGAAAGCTTACTACTATTCAAAATGCACGTGGATCTGTTTATCTTTCCAGTACAACACAACACAACACAACATAAACGTTAAATTGTTTATTTATTCATTGTTTTAATAATATTTGAATATTCATGACAGACGTTATCTATGAAATGAATCCCTGGAGCATCAAGTCAGTGGACCCTGCATATTTGAGACAACATTAGGGATATAGCAATGCTTTAGCAATCATAAATACTACAGACGTTATCTATGAAATGAATCCCTGGAGCATCAAGTCAGTGGACCCTGCATATTTGAGACAACATTAGGGATATAGCAATGCTTTAGCAATCATAATTACGAAGTTCACGAAGCATTATGAATATCATTAGCTTCATGACTATGCAAACGGTTGTTTGTCTCATCTTCAGTCAAATGCGCTAGAAAAACCTATCTCGAACTTTGCGTTTTGTTGCTGAACCTGGAAGTGCATTAGCCAGCGCAAAAGGTGCTATGCTGCAGTGGTTTTTTCAATGTTATTTGTTTATGTAATTAGTCCGCAGTTTGCACATTCAGACTTGTTTTCATTTGTTGTGATTTTCTAATGTTGTGAAAACATTTGGATTTCACTGACTTGAGCATAGTTCGTCGTAGCAATTTTCCAAACCTACGCTTGTCAACACACTCCAGCAAATTGTAATTTTCCTTGTCAACTTCCTCGATTGAATTGTGTTTTGTGTAGTGTGAATTTTTTATTTCTGGTTACAATGTGTCGTAGTTGTAATGTGCAAAAAGAATCATACACGTGATGATGCATTTTTTTTATTTTGAGGCTATATTTATTTCCTTTACATGTCGCTTCTATTCTACGCTTGAATTCCCATAAATGAAATTGCATACGTGATTGATTGCTATCTATCACACAAAAATTCAGTTCTTCCGTCCTCGTACATAGTTTGCACCTTCACACATTTACAAGATTGGACAGACTAGACTGCTTGTTTGAGTGCAATCCTATGTGAACAAGTTTTGTCGATGTTAGTGTATTGTCTGAATTTTGAGTTTTTGGGGGGTCGCGTTTGTTGCGTGTTTCAAGGTCGACATTTCAATGTCACCAGTCACAGTCTCACAGTCATCATCATATCAGAAGGTATGAAATGAAAGCCTGAACTGGACCCATATCCACATGTGGCTGGCCTCTGAAGTCTGGACGCTGGACAAGCTTGCTGATTTTGATTTTGTAATCCCCTCCCTGCAAAAAACCTGTCTTTTGCTATTTTGCATTGTTGTGTGAGAGTCCTCAGCTCAAACTACTTAGAATAGGAGCTGTGAAACCAAACCGTTTGGCATTACCTTATTATTCCCATTATTAACTCATTATGCTCTTCACATAGAATTTGCCATTGCATGATACTCTCTCGCAATTGGGAAAAGTGATGTGTTGTGTGGCAAGAACTCGTTTAGACATTTGGTATTCATTCCAAGCTGCATGACAACTGACAACATTGTGTGTGCGACCTTTAATAGACCCAAGCAGTGGTTGAACACTGTATCTGTATACAATAGGAATACAATCCAACGAATCCAACCTCAATGTCTCAGAAGAGCAAGAGGAAAAGAAATCTTGTTCATTTCGTCCATTCATAGTTAGTCATTCGAAGGATTCGACATTCGTTTCGTGCACACAAACTTCTTTCAGTGCTGTGGGAAGAAGAAGGGTGCTTCATTTTTTCCTCAAATTGAATTGCTCATTATTCATTATATGATTTGCTTTGTTACTTGCTGGAAAAGCTCTTGAGGTGTTGTGCTGCTGACAGACAGTGAAACAGAAGCGTGTTAACTCATTCATTACGAATTACGCAAGGATAAATTGTGGAAAAATGGCTGTGATAAAAAATACAGAAGACGAAAATGGATTAAATGGTCCAAGTATCAATTCAGACAAAGTCACCATGAAGCTTGACGATATTTTAAAACTTGTAGGTGAATTTGGGACTTATCAAAAACGAATTTTTACACTCATTAGTTTACCTGCGATATTTTGTGCTATGCATGGACTTGGTTGGGTTTTATTAGCACCGAAAATTGCGACAAGGTATGCTACATGTTTATAATATGAATTAATTTACCGTTATATAGTTACATGCTACGATGCTACAGACCAATTAAATTACAATTCTTATTAAATGTATAGGTGTCAGCTTCCAATGGAGCTGGACAATGCAACCTTTTCAGAATTACCACCTGGAATAACGTTCAATGATAGCTACCCTGTTGTTAAAAACGAATGGTCTCAATGTACGAGATACGATATTAATTACACAGAAATAGCGAATGCTCCTGGAGATTCTCGGTTTCGCTATGACATTGGGGACTCGGAGAAAACGAAAAATGTGTCTTGCAGCGGAAAATATATTTATGACAAATCCAAGTATTCGTCCAGTGCTCGCATTGACGTAAGTGAAAATTGTCATAATTATGTTTTCAGGCTTCCAAGAATGGAATGCAAATGAGTTTACTAATTACTAGTTTGATATTTTTGCATGGTCTTAGTTTGAGTTGGTTTGTGATCGCACAAAGTATTATACCATTGAGCAAACTGGGTACAAAGGCGGTGTTCTCGTGGGGTCATTACTGTTTGGTTATCTTTCTGATTTGATGGGACGTCGACCCACGCTTCTCCTTTGCCTTACTATCCAAGTGGTATTTGGAATCATTGCTGCGTTTGCTCCGAATTTTACAACGTTTGTGATATGTCAATTTCTTGTGGGAGCTGCAAGTATGGGAATCTTTCTCGTAGCGTTCGTAATGGGTTAGCTATTTTCACTTTTGTACTCAAAATTACTGAAATGAAATGAGTTTTGAGATTGAATTGATAACTAATTCATGAAATTATACACAGCAATGGAAATGGTGGGACCGTCGTACAGAAAACTGGTTGGAGTTCTAATGGCAATGTTTTGGACGGCAGGCTATATTTCCACGGCGCTTTTATCATACCTAATTCCGGAATGGCGCTATCTCCTATTGTCATTTTGTTTGCCTGCACTCGTGTTCGCATCTTATTTCTGGATACTTCCTGAATCCTTCCGGTGGCTCAACAACATTGGCCGGGAAGATGAAGCGAAAGAACTTTTAAGGAAGGTGTCAAAAGTCAACAAAGTGCCACTCACTGAGCATCAACTTCAAAATTTGGAAAAGGATGGTCCAGGATCCAAAAGCATGCTGGGAGTGTTTGAATTATTCAAATACCCTCGACTTCTTTTAAGAACTTTGATCATCTTCTTCTGCTGGTTTGTGTGCTCTGGAATGTATTATGGTTTGTCATACAACACATCAAATCTTGGAGGTCACCCACTCATTAACTTTGCGATATCCGGAGCCGTTGAAATTCCTGGAGCACTTCTCAATTTCCTCTTACTAGATCGATTTGGGAGAAAGCGTGTTTTATGCCTTCTCATGCTCACTGGAGGCATTGCCTTGGTCGTTTCGTCACTCATTCCCAAAGGTTTGTCGATTTTGCACCATTCCTGACGGCGAATTACATGCATTAACATTAATTTTCAAATATTTCCATTTGATTAAAATGTTATTTGACTTGTTAACTATTGTTCTCAGATGCAACTGCCCCAAATTCGTCTCCAAATAATGTAATTATCATCGTTTTGGCTATGGTTGGGAAAATGTGCATCTTTGCATCGTTTGGAGCTATTTACATTCTGTCGGCTGAATTGTACCCTACGGTTGTTCGAAATGGAGGAATGGGAGCGAGTTCGCTTTTCGCTCGAGTTGGATCTTTACTTTCGGATTACGTTTTATTACTAGTAGGTTCATTCATTATTATTAAATTCATTGTCAAATTATTGGCACATTTTAAAATAACTATATTTCTTGCTACAACTTTGATTCAGGGTGATGTGTGGAAACCACTTCCATTCATAGTTTTTGGCTCATTGTCCATTACTTCAGGATTGCTATGTCTTGCACTTCCGGAAACTTTGGGAAAGCGGTTGCCGGAATCGATTGAAGATGCAAACAAGTTTGGAACGTAAGAATTCGCTTTTCATGATGCGGCATTTTATAAAAGCATTTTGTATTATTCATTCTTTATGTACGGTACTTTCATGTTCAATTACAGAAAAGAATATGACAATGAAGAGACTGAAATGAAACCACCAACTTCTTCGTGAAAGGGAAAATTCAACATATATTTTCAGTACACAATACACAAAATCAGTATACAATAAGTAAAAATAAAGATGCCGTGACTTTGAATGTTTGAATGCAGCAGTGCCGTATACAAATACAATATACAAACGTGTCGATTTTAGGTGATTGTAAAATGGAAAATGTGACAACTGTAATAAAAATAATAATGACGCTGTAGAAATGACATTTTCAATGCCTGTACGATTATGGATTTCCTCTTCCTCCGTGCTCGCTATTTTTCTTTAAATTAGTATGGTTCTTTCCTTTTCTTTCTGTCAAGGTTGGAATTTACGATGATGTAGCGCTCTGAGAGTGGTTCATACTAAATAATGTGAATGCAATGTTCAAAATGACATAAAGACATTGTTTTTATTTTTTTGCACTTAATTATTTGTAATAAATACTGTGTCAAGAAGTAGAACCTTTCGCACTAAACGCTATTAACATTTTCACTACGGTTTATATTAGGGTGCTACTACATAAGACAAATGGGACGATTAACTACATTGAAGACCTGTTAACACATAACCTTCTATGTAGTTGGGATACAAATTCCGTGAAATTTGGCTTGTTAGAATTTTTCCCAAGTTGATTAACAATAAACCAATCACCGTAATTCAAAACGCTCACGAGATCATCTAATTTTTGATACGTGTCATCATCATCACTCAAGTCGACAATAGTATTCCTTTTTAAGGAGGCCAACCGTAAGCGTGACACTACAAATGTGCCCAATCTATAGACGAGTGCAAGTCCGGAGATGCATGCAAGGACAATATACCAAAACCTGAATAAATAAAAGCTTTTAAAGAAACAATTCAAAAATACAAATTGTAGTAGAAGTTATAATTTTGTATGACAAAAGCACTAACCATAGAAAGCAGTACATTTTCTCATTGAAGATGTTCTGAGGAAGAACGCACAGCGCATCATAAGGAATGATGTTTCCGGAAGGACCGTAAACATTCATCGTACATTTGGTTACTTTTGGGAAAGCTGCGTCCATCGGATCTGTACGGTTCATTGGACTTTCTTTCATGAACTGAAACACTTCATGTCCGTATCTAGAAAATGTCCAACCGATGAAGGAATCCGTGATGAGAATTTGAAGAATAACAACGACAAATGCAAGAACTTCGCACAGGGCAAATGCAAGTGCATAAGGTTGATGTCTGTGCAAGTTATGTTGAAAATAATCCAATACCACTCTTAACCCTTCTTTGTACTTGTCTTCGTCTATAGGTATGGAATTGAACTGGAATTCGGACATTAGCATCTCAAGTCGACCACCTTCTTTCATTTTCCAAATGTACCGGGGCAAATAGAACATCATAGCTTGGAAGAATAAAACGAAACAAACCCATTGGTAGTATTTATGGTATCTGAATGTGTCTCCGGGTAGCTTGGATTGAACACCAGGATGAGCAGTTAATCCTTTAAAATTATCCAAAAATTTTTAACTTTACTTTCATCATTTTATTTATCATAGTTCCTTGTGGATCCAATTTCTTCGTAGTATTACCTGTGTTATTGTACTTCTCCGGTATTGTGTATGTGGTATGAATCCAACAATAGGTGTCAATAATACCGTCCACAGGTTTGTCCGTGATGCAATCAATCGGGTCACCAATGTATTGTTTGGCTGTTATAATAGCAGAGAACACTAGAAGAACTCCTGTTGTGATTTTGGTAGACAATTCAAAAACTTTATTGTCTGTCGCGTCTGTGCTTAGTTTCAGGAGTGACTTGAAGTTTTTAAAAAATGTGTCCATTTTAAAAAATATTCACCAATAAAATGCAATATGGGAAGAAAAATGCAAATATATTATGTAACGTGTGCAATCCTTTAAAATGAGTTTAGTATTCCATTCTCAAATCCTTCGTATGACCTCGTGGCCCGGAAAAGTGAAATCATGCTGATAAACTGCTGGTTGTATATGATGAAAGCAGCAATATGTTATCTTATCGTCGCGTCGGTTGCCTACATCTTCGACAAAAAATCAGACCGAAATTCCTCAGTTGTATTAACTATTGGGCAATACTCATTGTAACAAATTAGGATATCGCTGTGTCCGCTGCGGCTGTACCATAGACATAGTGCAATCCACCACAATCATGACAGGTTTTAATCATAAAGTCAATTCCTTGGAATCCCTATGCACATGCACATTTTTCGTCAGAGAAAAATTTTAGCTGAAATCTTCAAAATTATCCAAACAGCCAAAGTATTTAAATTGTGACTTCTCATGACGATCCGGTGCCCGACTCATAAGTATTTTGATGGTGAAAGGAAATTCATCCCTACTCATGCGGAAAATCCAGATACTAATATAGGATTATGACTGGGACCATGTAATCAAACACCGTTTTATAGGTAGAAGCAACGTGAAGATGAATCTGTCAGTAATCTATTGAGAGCATGGTTATTTGTTTACTATAGTATTGCGTTGAATTACGTGATAGGTCTCACATTTGACTATACGAATCCGTTCATAAATAAATAAAGTGGTGCTTTGTGATCTGCTGTGAGATTTACAAAGCACTGTTTACATTGGCACTCTAGGTTTAGCGTACGCCAATATTACGTTATCCTGGAGTTGTTTGGTGCCAAATTAAGTACCGCAATGCCAGAGATTTGATTTGAGATATGAAATTTCGAGAGAGTGCTGAGGATTTGTTTGCGTAAAACAATAGTACTATACAACTATATCAGTATCAATGTACGGAAACGGAGGTATTTAGCTAGCCTTCAACTTGCTCCATCATCTTTATTTCTGAGAACTAAACTCATGTAATATGTTAATGTCAAAAATGATGATGATTTACCGCTGCAAACGCGATAAGTGAAAAGTGAGTGTGTAGTCAAAGCTTGACATTGCAATGAAATAATCTCGGAACCCTGGAACGGTTATCCTCGGTGAACCTGAACTGAAACCTCGTCATTATGGACAACCGAAGAGACAATGTTGAGCATGATGAGTTGCTTGAGACTTATCAGAGTTACTCTCATGGTTGAGTTACTCTAAGGTGACTTGAATGTAGGTTTTTGGGTTAGGTAACGGGAGCACCGAAAGGTCAAACTGAATTATCCAATAAAGCAGGTGTAAGTGGTGGTAGTAATGTAACAAAGAATATGAGTCATTCTGAGTTTGCATTTTATTATCAAAAAAATAATTGGGTTATATTTTTTCATTCTCAGGGTTATTTTATATCCGTTCTCAGGGTCCAGCATGAAGCAGTATAAAAGACAATTGGTTGCAAATGCAATTTCAGTTAGACTTGAACTTCACTTGGAAATCGCACAAAAAGGAAAGGCAACTTTTCACCGTTCAAAATGAAGCTGTTAGCTGTTTTTCTTTTTGTCTACGCCGTGCAGGCTGGTCCAGGTTTGAAAACTTGTTACTAATTTTCATTTTGGCAACTTAAAAGCATTTTACCTAATACAACGTGTATCTATTGCAGTTGAACGAAGTGAGTGCCCCCTTCAAGATTTCATTGACAAATTTCATGAAGACCCATTGCATGTTCCAGACCAGAACTTGGAATTAGACAATGAATATGCATCTGGAACCTTGTCCACCAAGTGAGTTTTCTAACTTACTTTTTTAAAAAGTGTACTAACGATTTTTAAACGTACTGACTTTGCTTTGTATGATTTACCAGGAATGTCGTCGTCAGCGGACACTCCGACGTTGAGCATGACATTAAAGTACGCATTCACAATTTAACTGCATACAGAGCCAATATTGAAGGAAGCATTCCACGAGTTCAATTCTCAGGTATAGTGATCATTATTTACGTGTTTGCCGAAGTTTTTAAAAAAATTCTAACTAAAATGATTATTGAATTTTATTATATACAGGCGAGTACAATGCTAACCTTCTCCTCAAGGCTCTCAATAACAGTAAATTCGATGGAAACGGAAAGTTTAATGGGTGGTTGCAGAATGGACAACTCAAGGCTTCCGCAGTTCTTCGTCTGAAGCCGAATGGACGTGTTGAGGCTCACAATATCGTGTGGGATGTCGACTTCGAAGATGCCGACTTCCAGGCTGACAATGCTCACTTGGACGGCAATCTTATTGACTGGGACTCCATTAATTTCCATGAAATGTTCCAAGAATTGTGGCCAACTATCAAGCCAACTATTGATGAAATTGTTCAAAAAGTCGTCAACGATATTCTCTCGGTAAGTCATAGTCATAAATAGAAATTGCAAAACGATTTTCCTGTAGTTTAGTGTGCAATATTGCAAACTTTTAACTAAATGTGCTATGTTTATGACAGAAATGCACAATCAAAGAAATCCTTGACATCATCTCCAACTTGAAGCCATAAACAGTCCCTTACCGATCGAAACCAACCTTTCATTTTGATGGAATTGACAAAACCGACAATTTACTTTGTATTTTTCAAAATAAATATAACTTGCATTTTATTTCTGTTTAACAAAATAAAATAGCATTTTAAAAATAATAATTTGCAGTTAAAGTTGAAGTTGCTTATATGTTCATCAATTTTTCTGTACAAAGAAAGTTTTCGATGCGCATTTATAGGATATAATTGACTATAATTACAGTAAATTAGTGTATAAACCTTACCGGCAGTGTGTACATGTCCATTGTAAGCCAACAAACCAGCTAAACTCGCAGTTGTAGCAGTAGAAGACTGGTGAAAGTGACTCCATTCCCCTAACATGTAAATGGCATTCTCCAGAAATGTAGTCTTACGGAAAGCGTCTTTGAAGCAACTCAAGGGCAGGTTCAGCAGTAGGAAAAGACGAATCGGGTGACAACAAAATGAAGGATTTTCATCAATTATCGCAGCAATTTTTCTTTCTTTGCCTTTAACTATAAACAAAGCTTTTGTTAGATTTCAAATTTTATCTGTAACGTACACATTAATTTTTGAAATATCTTACTCGGGAACCCTTCAGAAGAATCAAGTTGTAAGCAACTTTCTTCAAAGATTTCAAACATGTTTTTGATTCTTTCTGAAATGTTCATATAAATCAGCGAAATCAGCGAATGAGCGAATTGGCGAAATCAAAGCGGAAAACACACATAATATTGGTAATTCCCTTTTGTTTACCTGTGCATCGTTGAAGGCCTGCTTTCATGAAAATCTTGCAAAGATTCGCAACAGTTGCACTGTTTCCCTTCATTTCAACCCAGTCTTTCAACATGAATGTAGCTTTTGTAACAAAGTCATTCTGTGATTCATACAGTCCCAAATTTGCTTCCGACAGTTCCAAATCAAAGAAAAGGTTTGTGCAGTCATCTCCATAATGTGGATATTCCTCCAAAAACTCAGCAATCCCCATTTCGCCTCCGCTAACTTTGTTAAAAGGATACTTTATTAGTAATATCATTAATTAGCATTCATTCATTAAATTCATTTGTTTTGTACTCTCCTTCCTACGGTAAATGAAATGAAAACAATGGATTTAATAACAATAAGAATCATCACGTTACAGTATTAGTAACAACCAGGGAAGTTCTTTTGACTATACTCATGATGAACTCAAATTATTCAGCTTCCATCAAACTAGTATTTGTGTGGAAAGTTTTTGTACCTGATAACGAGACTTCGTCTTTCATGAAACGCTCAACGGATGAATGACGCTAAACTCAGCAATCCCCATTTCGCCTCCGCTAACTTTGTTAAAAGGATACTTTATTAGTAATATCATTAATTAGCATTCATTCATTAAATTCATTTGTTTTGTACTCTCCTTCCTACAGTAAATGAAATGAAAACAATGGATTTAATAACAATAAAAATCATCACGTTACAGTATTAGTAACAGCCAGGGAAGTTCTTTTGACTACTCATGATGAACTTAAATTATTCAGCTTCCATCAAACTAGTATTTGTGTGGAAAGTTTTTGTACCTGATAACGAGACTTCGTCTTTCATGAAACGCTCAACGGATGAATGACGCCTAATCCGTCTCTAAAAAACCAAATAGTATGTACATATAATGGGATTTTAGAATCACAATGTCATTTTATACGTTGTATGTCAATTCGTTTTCATCTACATAAAACGATTTAGGTTTGCAATGACCCTCGTACAAGGTTTTGTAGAGAATGAATGTAAACGTAAAAAGCAAAACGTCACTCATGCGAACTTTTCCAATTTGTTTGTGAAGTGAAATTACAAAAAAGCTACAGTAACGTTTTTGTACCTGATAACGAGACTTCGTCTTTCATGAAACGCTCAACGGATGAATGACGCCTAATCCGTCTCTAAAAAACCAAATAGTATGTACATATAATGCGATTTTAGAATCACAATGTCATTTTATACGTTGTATGTCAATTCGTTTTCATCTACATAAAACGATTTTGGTTTGCAACGACCCTTGTACAAGGTTTTGGAGAGAATGAAAGTAAACGTAAAAAGCAAAACGTCACTCATGCGAACTTTTCCAATTTGTTTGTGAAGTGAAATTACAAAAAAGCTACAGTAACGTGGCTACCGAGTTTACTTTGTCGGACGACGACGTAGAGCCCATAGAATTTTCAAGCAAAGCAGCCAACTTCACATTGTTTGTGTTTCGAAGGCAGACTAACAGTAAACTGAAGCACTCGGGTGGTTTCTGCATGATCATTTCGTACAATAAGTTGCATCCTATGTCATAGTCATCGCTCAATGCCTAAAATGTCATAGAACAAAAATTGTCAATATTAGTTTTTTATACCAACATTTGACTTTACAAGTTATACAAAAAAAGTACACTGATGACAAAACGTGACTCCCTATGCAATAATGCAAGAATCAGTAATAATTTCCAGAATGGCAAACTCGTATAGTTGGCGAAATCAGAGCAAAAATTACTCACAATTTGTTTCATGTCGTTCTCTGTGAGGACTTTGACTCTCACCAACTGCTGAACCAGCTCAGGCAAATTTTGCGTGAAATTGGTCAGTTGATGAATATTTTTGACTATGCTTTCTTCTTGAATTGAACTCATTGTTGTTCATGTCAGAGTCAGGAAACCTCAACTTAGTGAATTAATCTTTTGATCCTTTTGGTGAAATCAAATTCATATACCGTAAAATAATGCTTTAACAGCTGGTTCATCAAATATTCTTCAAAGCTTTTAAATCCAATCCTATCGTTATGAATGAGAGAAGTAGTAGGTTTTAGGGTATGACTGACATCCACGTTCATCATCATCACACACTCAGTACGATTACAACACGCTCTCTTTGCACTTGCACACTTATTACATGCAATGGCATTAATCACTTTACATGTTCATACACCTGAACGATCAAAAGCACAAGGACTCTTATATTTAATCATGTTACTGGAACTGGAAGGAAAGGATTACGCAAACGTATCAGTGAAACGTCTATCTAAAGCCGTATATCATGCTTTGATAAAAACCTAATTTCAAACTCCGTCTCTCTTCTTGAGTCTTGTTTGCGTGGTATTATTATAAAATTATATAATACAGTATAATTTCACTTATTGTCATTTTTTGCTTTCATTGGTACGACGCAGGCTACGACGTTTTGTGTAAAATCTCAAATGGTAGGATACGTTTTCAAAACATTACTACACATAAGTATCACTCAACCATTTCCTGTCACGAATAGCATGAATCATAAATCAATGAAAAGAAATGTAAAAGCAATGAAAAAGGAACGTTAAGAGTTCGAAAATAATGCACTTATCAATCTCATTTGAGCCTAACTAATATATAGTCAATTTTCTATTTAACTATACATAATTTACAATGATTTTTTACATTCTCGTTGCAATCATTTTGACACCGGTAACAGCGTTAATTAATTGCACATTTCATAACCATAATTTCGCTGAAATATTAGTTGATCAGCTTTAACTGCAACTGCAACCTTCACGTAATTTAGAGAACGCACAGTTTCCTCACGACTTTGCATGAAGGAGAAATAGAAACATTCTGCATGACTAAAAAGCACTACATTCTCAACTCCAACTTTACCTGTTGCAATATGGAGATAATCAACCCTGGAATCAATGTCGACACTAAATATGCAGAATGTGGACTACCTGGAGAAGATGACGAAAGCATTCTGGATGGATCGGTAAGGAATTCCAACGATTTGACTGTAGAAAAGTGTTATTATAACGCTGCGCCGATGGCGATGAAAATGAAATTTTTTTCAGTGGCGAGTCTACAAGTGCATTTTAAAGAGTTACTTTGAAGATGCAACGTCCTTTACTCTTCTGCAATTTTCTGAACTGATGGTAAAAGATTATCCAGATGCAATCAAAACCAAGATTATTGAAAAGATACATACAGTTGGAGAGAGTAAGTATAATTTCCTGAATTTTACCACGAGGGCATTCGAATTAGCACAGAAAAACCGTTTGAGATGTAACAGAACAAAAGTTTTTGAATAATATTTTAGAAAAAGCAAGCTTGGATGATTCTTTGGCTATAAATTACATTCGGGTTGCATATTTTGATGCTGAACGTGAGGTACCAGTGAAGATGTCAGACTTTTGGAATACCAATTTTTAAAAAATAATATTAAGTAAATGACAAGCTGATTTAAATTCTATAAGGTTTGCACTGGAGAAGCCGTAGACAACCCTGGAACGGTAGTAATCATTAATCTAAAAACATATAGAAATGTTGCACGAAAGCACGAAAAGTTGCTGAAGCATCAATTTTCCAATATTATGTCATCATTTGTTATGAATTATGATTATGAATTTTGAGAAATGGGCGTGCTCAAAGGAAATCCATCTTGAGTTAATATTAATAAGCTAACACATAACACGTTAACAGGAACGTGACTGTGCAGTTTGGGAGGAAGAGAATCACAGAGGTGGACGCTGTTGCGGAAAAGTGTCATATCCCATTGACGTAGAAATGAAACCGTATTTTAATATTCCCTTTCCTTGGGACTATGAAGGATGCCGTGATCAGCTTGCAGAAGAATTCAAAAAGACTGACTACAACAAATATGATAGGACCTGCATCTAAACTTACTTCAGATCAGCTTATTATTATGGTAATGTTTCGAACATGATTCTGTTCTGACGTTAAATAACATGTTAATTCTATGCGTCCATCTTGCTGAAGAACGGTTATTTGTAAAACGTATAGTCACTAGTCTGACACCACAGACTGCATCGAGGTACTTATTAATTATATTGTGTACAGTGTGATTTCAGCTGCCTTCTCATCACTGAAGATGTAATCACTATAGCTCAATTGCTGGATGAGGCTCCAGAGAAATTTCTCTGGAAGAACCTCCTTGACAAACTTTTGCCACCGTTCATGTCTCCAACAGGACGCGCAGCTGAGGAATGCAAAGATTTTACCATGAAGCTATTCAACGTTTCATCCGTACGCGAAAGTAAACAGAATACACACATTCGCGTACTCATCAAACACTTTGCTTTTGCTTCATTATCATTACTAAAAGTGTTTCATCGCTGTCTACTGCACATCGTATCAACGAAAAGTCTTAATTTACCTCGCTAATGTCACCTTGTAAACTACTCTCAGGAATGGAACACTACGAGTTTCCCTACAACTTTCGGACAAATTCGAGTACGGACCGTTACGTAGAATTCATTTCCTACGTTCAAACCAAAACAGAATCTAACGGGAAAATGTCATATGAACCTGAAATGAGGAAGTTTCCAAGTCATCTCATGAATTTGGCTATAATGTGTACGGGGCATCAAGAAATTAAAGCTTATCTCAAATACTCCTTGTACCAGGTTTGCTTACTTGTTAATTTACTTCAGTTTCAATTTTACGTTATTTTCAAAGATATCAAAACTTTTATGTAATTTGAATTTGATTATAGAATTGCCCTGCATTGCCTGCCAGCAGAAGCGGGACTCCTGAAACCACCGAACAAATCCATGTCGACGGGACAACAACAGTTTCATCAACTTTAGCTCCTGAGTCTTCAACTTCTCCCAATTCTTCGACTTCTTCCTCGTCGGAAACTGTAGAAAGCGAGTAAAACAATAGCAAATAAATGGGTTACAAATACTTTATGTTTCACTTTGCCTTTATTACAACAACTGCTTTTGCAAAACTTGGAAATATGCTATGCGAACTGCATTTCCGCAGGACTGAAACAATAGACCACCAATTAACCACTTCCAATAGTAATTAACTTTTAGTAAGATATCTTTTCTTGAGTGCCGTTTGCGATAAGCCGCATAAAGCTACTTACTGAAGCTAATTAAAACAGCTTAAACTGTTCTGAATTAATGAGATTGAAGTTCATGAACCTTGACTATCGCATCATTAAACAACTAAACTGAACCAAATTGCTGTATGCACTTTAATGAAAAGTTGAATTTTTATTAAAAGCGGTTTATAAACGCAAAGCAATGCAGCGGAATTGTGTACATATCATTTATCATTCAATCCTCAAATAGTGACGTGAAGCTGTTGTCTCACCTTGAAGGAATAGAAAATGAAAATCTCGCTAGTTTCAACTCTATTGGTATGAAACCTTAAATAACAAATTCATTTATTTAAAATTGTGTCATTTATTAATATTTTTATAATTTATTGTATTATAATACTCATTCGAATTTTAGGCTATTTTATTTCTTGCATCCCTTGTAACTGCTGGAACCCAACCACTTTCCCATAGATGCAAAGGAATTTGGCCTCATCGGTGTACTACGCGAAAACCAAAATCCATACAATAATCATGTTATTCATATAACACGAACACGGAATTGAACAGATAAAAAGAAGTTTGCTCGAAATGATTATTTGTATCCTATAAAATGTGCTAAAAATAAACGCAGAATTTTGTACTTTTAAATTGTTGTCATTTTCTAGTTCGTTCTTCCACAAGAAGTGCTCTTTGTATGCTTTGGCTAACTAAAGATTGAAATCATTAATCATTAAGGGTAGCTTCAAAATTAGGAGTTTCGAAAAAATGTAGTGAATGCTAATGATTGCCGGTTCACGGATTTACGGACTTAAATTGATTTTTGCGTTTTGATCGTTTCTCACGAAGTCTTCTTATGTTGCGTGGATTATTAAATGAATTTGTTATTTAAGGTTTCATACCAATAGAGTTGAAACTAGCGAGATTTTCATTTTCTATTCCTTCAAGGTGAGACAACAGCTTCACGTCACTATTTTAGGATTGAATGATAAATGATATGTACGCAATTCCGCTGCATTGCTTTGCGTTTTGATCGTTTCTCACGAAGTCTTCTTATGTTGCGTGGATTAGGGCCAAAATTGAACACAAGGAATAGGTCTGATAAAACGTGATGGTTCCGAAAGACAAAGTACCACCAACTATCAGGAGTCTGATCCCCCAAGAAAATATCTGATAGTAAAATGATGATCAAAGAAAATTCTGTGACCAAAGCAAGTTTGCACACGAGGCTCAATCTAAATGAGCAAAGTATTATAATTGACAATACGCATGAGATATCGTATAAAAAATTCTAGGAAAAAATCTTTTGTTCAAGTTGCGTTATCACGAAAGGTAACTTTTCTCTTTTCTGACGATACGACAGATTTATTTTCTCGGGTAACAACTAACAAGGCTCAATCGATGGTTATGCCAGCATAACCAAAAAATCGTCAAGAAGAAGAGTACAATTGAAATGATACAAAGTATTCCAAACAAGAACTCCAACTTGTGGTATACAGGAGGCGAAACACAATGGGAATACGCGTAGTTGATCTTTTTTTCTTTGTCATTTTTTCTATTTATTAGTATTAAACTAAAATCAAGTTTCTTTCAAAATAAAAAGAAATATTGCGTTTTCTGCGTCCTCTTTTTGCTTACTTGTTATAAGAGAAAATCAAAGCTGGAACGCTGGAAGTAACCAAAATGGCAAAAGGTAATCCCCAAGCCGAGCTGAAGTAACAGAGGAGTCGAATTCTGCTAAAATCTTCTTTCACGCGCTTCATCTTCCTGGAAAATGTCAAATTGTACATATCCCTCCATTCAGATGAAACCATTAGTGGGATTTTCGGAAAATATACTAAAATAAACCTGAGGCTCCCGAACATTTCAAAGTTGATGATGAAAAGATTAACGTTCATCACTAGGTACATAAATATGACGTCTGAAAAAGTATCATCAGAATGAAGCATGTACTGTATTATTCGTTTTCAACCTGTTAACTTGATATACAAACTGTACGTGTTGTTTCTTGTTTGAGAAAAACTGTATCTAAAGTACAACATTACGACAATTACGAGAGACTTTGCAATGTGATTGATTCTGGACTGAAAGGACTGCGAGCTCATCCACATACAGGAGATAACCTGACGCTTGGTGGGCGTAAAGTAGACAAAGAACAAGGGATAATGAGAATTTGAGAATACATTCCAACCGTGCGGTTTTTGTTCTTCTCAAAGATACAACATTATAATTAGCTGAATGAATATATAGCAACTGAGCATACAAGAAAACAAGAATGCATATGCAGCCCCTCAATCTTCTTTGAAATACCTGAAACAATCACAATAAATTGAATTTGCATGTTCTTTTTCCTTTTCACATTTTCATTTTTTGTTTTAATAAAATTAATTTCATAGCCTTCGACCTCTTCGTACAAGAGGTCCAACGAAGACAAAGAAGACATTGAAAGATTTCCATTTCCATAAACGACGTCATCGGCACTATACGAAGAACTCACACTCAGCCAGACTGGACGCATGAAATATTTGTGGAGTCTAAAGTTAATTTTTCCATTCCACATGATTACGAACCTGACAACTGATATAAAACAACAAATATTGTTCATTAAGCATGAGTCCGAGGATCATCCGAAGAATGACTATGTTGACAGACCATATTAAATCCTTATTAGTAATGATCTTGTAGGGCCCTCTGGGGAATGCAGCTGAGAGAAACATAGGAGTAATATGAGCTCTCGCGACATTTTCGACAGGAACATTCGGTTCTAAGAAAAAAAGTGGTGGTCTCCAGATTTCTTGAGGAGAGTTTGTACGCAAGACAAGGAAGAACGAGGAAAATTACTCGACAAGGCGGAATAGTTGCTTGTTTTATTTCGAAACAGAAGTGACAGTCCCAAAGGGACAGCACTTGCGGAAACAAGGATGACTCGCAGACGCAGAGCACGAAGGGTTGCAGACACGAAGAGAAATTACTTGTCGCTTTGCATCACTTAAGACGAGAGAGTACAACATATAGAAACTTTTTTTCAGATACGCATAATTTTTAATCTCTGATGTTTCTTTTATACGTTTGAAATGAATTATTCATAAAATATATGTGTTGTTATGTTATAAAGAATCGTGAAACATACTTAAGGAGACTATACTCGGTTGATGGAACGACATTTCTTTGTAAAATATGTACCCGCTTCTCATCACAGAAGAGACAGCTGTATAAAATTTCCTTTGAAAATATTGTTTCATGGAACACTCTTTTGGAGCACTGAGGAAAATATGCGGATGTCCTTGTTTAATGAAAAACGCCGGAAAAATTCATTTTACGTATGCGTATCATGTTTCAAAACTTTAGCTTAATTCAAAAACAGGACAAATTTACGTGATATGATAACAAAATCTTTTACCTAACACAAACCAAACCCCATGGAAGAACTAGTCGAGTAATTATTTAACGTCATGATAACTTGATTAAGATCTCAGAAATTGTTGCGAAAATTTCTGCTTGAAATCTGACAAAACGAGTGTATTCCAAAAGCGTGTAAACCTCAGCGTTAATGTAAACATGTTTGGATGACGCAGAAAGACAAGATTCGGGCGACGACAGCTCAATTGCGACCTGCGACGCAGAACAGTGTGTGTGCGTCCGAGACTAAAATGCAGCTTTTCCCAACTTTCTCAACCATTTTTCTCGCGAAACCTGTAGTACATGTAAACGTAAGAAGTGAATGAACTTGTTTCATAATAATAAACACATTAAAGCATCTTTATTTCACAATTTGATTCACAAATTACACTTGCGAGTTTACAAGTTTACATGCAGGTATTCAATTACATATTAGTATATACAGTTGAATGTACACGAATGACAACATAAGTTTTAGATGCCGACAGAATGGAATTAAATGTCGAAACACTAAACATGCAATGTTATATGTAATATAGAAATTGGCTGCTTGAACATATTACTTACACCGTTACACCCACCCACACTAGAGCTTAAGGTTACAGTTACGGCAGAAGACCAAAGACTTCAACAATGTAAACAGGAAAAGGAAGGTGCTCAAAGCTCAACTTCAAAGAACGTCACCGCTCCTGTATGATGTGGTCGTGTCGTATTGTTTACTGTAAACTTCTATGTTTACGCATCTTAAATAACAAAGCTTTATTCGCAATAGTTGTCTAAATTAACAGCATCTATTACACTTAATTAGCATTATGGCCCACATGGAATGAAAACTAATTAGGTTTAAGGAGGTTGTTATAATTTTATATGATTATCAATATTTCCTATCTTATCTTTTAAAAATGCGATAAGAATCAACGCTCATAATTCAGAAGGTCTTGTTTCATGTTGAAGGAGCTCAATTAATCAGGACTTCATATGTTCTGGTCGGTACACGAAGCAATTGAATTGACGTCATAAGCTGAAACGTTTGGTTTGTTATATGGAGATGGTAAGGAATTATTACCTTTGTCTTGTCGCAAGTTGATTGGAAAGGACATAGTGTCCAGTTCCTCCAGTTGCAAATTTACAGAATTCGGTCGTTTGTTTCTCTGAAAGTAATGGAGGATTAAAAATCAATAAAGATACCGGTTAAGGAACTCGTATTGACTTTTGTTTCAAAAATCCTTTTAGTCTGTAAGTGCAAGTGTATATACTGTCGACGTTCACTAAGTGAGTGAGATAATACTATCATATTATAGCATTGTTTGGGTAAATAAAGTAGCGTCCTAAATATTATTTACTGATGTATTTTTTTATTAGATTTACGCAAAGCTTTCAAGAGGAGACAATCTTACCCGACAGCAACACGTGCGAACTTTCCCACAGGGACATTTGATTAACTGCCAAAGTTTTTCACGAAAGTTCCCCGTCAAGAGACAGTAAAGCAGCGGATTTAACGCAGAATTGGCGTGACCCAAAAGAACTGAGAAAGAAAATGCACTGCTCCACCAACTTTCTGTCGCAGAGTCATAGTCAAATGACTCTGAAGTGTCATTCCTTTTGAAATCACTTGACAGCACGACTGTTGTCCAATTGGCGTCCAAGGACAAGTCATCTTTCGGATGAAGATCTTGCATCAAACTCAAAACGCTGTACGGAACCCAGCAGAGTGCAAAAACTAGAGCCATAATCAGCAATGTTTTGGCGGCCTTTTGCCTTTCGGAAATGACTCGTTCTCCAGATGCCATTCTTCGAATGAGCTGTGTTAACAAAGTGTTCCATTCAAAAAAGTACCTCTTAGGAAAATAAAATGTTCTATTCATCTAAAATTCGTCTACTTAGGATTTTTCTTTTGAACACAGAACACACGCATGAGAAGCGTACTTGACACGAACAATTCAGCCAGTCATGCGGAAAATCACATTGCAGACATTACGTAAAAGTTGTATAACTTGAAATACCAAAAGAGTGAAACCAATTACAAGAAAGTGACAAACCTGACGAGAATTGCTCGCGCCACTTGCGGTTCGTCGCAACCTAACTCCAGATTCAGGTTCAAACTCAGGTAAAAGCCTATTCGAACAGAGTCTCCAACCCACTAGTGAGTATGCTGAAATTAGTTAATATACTTATTAGTATATTCCATATTATTAGTGTCTTATGCTTTGATTAATTGCTCTCTCTCTGCTCTGCACTACACTGGCGAACCGTGTCGACCTGTTATGTAGTTAAGTATTTACAATATCATGTCTACTTTCATGTCCCAGCACAAAAAGACACATTGCAAGTATGCCCTCTCTACGAATGAATTTTAGCACCACAAATTAATGTTCGACTCTCTCATCAATCTTTTAAGCTTCCGTTTTCTTTGATATGTACATTGTATATTTGCACACATTAGCTTTCTACATACATGTCAGAGTGAAACATCCTTTTAAGTTTTTAAGTAGCATTAACATGAAACACAAACAACAACGACATAATTAGCAGATAATGAAAATCCTATTAGTCTCACTAAAAGTCATTTGTTTAATGAAGTTTGTTTTTGCAAATTTCAATTTTACCAGCGGAAGCGGATCCATTGAAAAGATAATTAGTGGACGGACGATGATGTGACTTTCAAAAGCTTGTAATGATACCTTTGAAATATGTAGCATTGTAGACTGTCTCATGTGAAACTACCTAAACTTTTGTAAGCGGATTCTGTGAAAGACCTGGAAACCAGCACTGATTCATCTCCAAAACAAAGTTAGATAGGAAGTCACCAAAAAATTGCCATTTTGTGAACTACGCAGGATGATGACAGCAATCAGTTCATTTTTCTCAAGGCATACTATATATTCCAAAGTGTCAATTAAAGCTGTAACATTTGTACTGTAATCTTTGATTACGAGCACCAAAACTGGTGCCTTTGGCGTTGGCGTCTTTCTTGTCACCCTAATTACTACCACAAGCAGGCAAAAGTCAAAGCATTTTCATTGAAGGCAATGTAGAAAGCTCAAGAAATTAAATTAAATAGTAGTTTCAATTTTGTTTGTATGCTTTTTAATTTTAACGCCAACCCAGTAAGCCCAGTGCCAAAACTGCTCACACTTAAAGTACGTGGGATATGAGGTTATATTTGTACATCCAAACTGTTTTTTACAGTGTTATTACTTATATTATTAGGTATTATGGTATTCGTCAAGATGAACTTTGTATCCGTATCCTGTGTAACATGCTTACCGAAACATCTTAAAGAATGTCCCAATCATTAATAATTATTGTTATGTATGT